>JBAIZL010000001.1:52101270-52176270 GCA_036971475.1 Prosapia bicincta | reverse complement strand
CACACACACACACACACACACACACACACACACACACACACACACACATACACACACTCATACACACACATACATACACACACACACACACACACACACACACACATACACACACACATACACACACATACACACACACATACACACACACACACACACACACACACACACACACACACACACACAATGTGTGTTTATTTTTGTTGATTTTTAACAACTTGTGTTTCGATTTTAAAATTAAAGTTAGATTGTTTTATAATCTCACACACAAAATGTTTACTTTCTTTCTCACTGAAACAGGATGAAAAACGTAAAACACGACTGACGAATGCTTAAACCTATCTTCTGGGGCAACGCTACGCAGATAATACGGAACAGCGCACCGGAGTGAAACTAAAAAAAATATTGCATTTTGTAGAAACCTATTTGCAGAAATTACGAAAACATTCTTACAAAAAAAAAAAAAAAATATAAAGTATAATTCAAATATACTACCTGTAATTAACAACATTTCTGAAGTGTTTTATAAAGAGTGTCTTGAAATCAAAGCAAGTGGCAACCGCTCTGTGGTTAATGCTCGTAAGCCCACCTCTTGCATCTTCGGTATTGGGCGCAATCTTTGTTGAGTTTAGTGTTTCTATTTCAAACAATAAATACATGGCAACTCCATCTGATCTCCATCGATTCATCAATGTTGCGACTTTTTTTCAACTAGTGTCTTGCCCTTCTCACTCTTTTCATCCAACCGCTTTAAAAGAATTTTACTATGTCCTCTATTGTTAGAGTAGAGGGGTACACAGTGTAATATTGCCGTCTATATAAAAAGATTTTACGTTCAACAAGAGCGTAAAGAGGAATTGTTTTTGGGGGGTTGTGGCCAGTAATTGGAGGATGGACGTTTTCAGAATTAAAGATAAAACAGATCAATCATTTGTTAAGATAAAATAGGGTTAGCCTAGTAATTTTCTTATATGATACTCTTCGCACTCATTTTCTCATTACTTTTTTTTATTTATACAAAAATGTTCAATTAATGTTTAGTCGGGAGGATTTTCCTTATCCCCATCTATCTCTAGATATAGAGCTCAGATGGGTTTTTGGACATGGAAGGCATTTAACGTAAGAAATTAAATTTTATATCTAAGGACACGAGTTACGGACACGGCTCAACAATTATTTCTGAAGTAGCAAAGTACAACCAAACAATAGGCCTAGATTATTTTTATAAATATTTGTGTCCAATAAATAAGTAATAAAAGTGTATTCATTATTGGAATTAGGGAGTGAGGAGAGATACAAGGCATGTCAATATTTACCGTATAAGGCGTATACCTACTACTAGTTCGGGCTCCGTGCAGAAGTGATTGATGAAGTGGAAGCCTACGTCATTCTTCAAGACTTTCGTGCTGCTGAGGGTCCTAGAAGACGTAGATTGTGGGTGAGATCCTACTTCAGAAAAGGGAGACAATGCGATTTGACGATCGAGCTACAGCTATTTATTCGAGAATTTCGCACGAATGTTGAAGATAGATATTTAATTTTAGTACAATAAAATTGGACTATTAATTCGAAAAAAAACCTCTGTGATTAGGGACGCCACACCCATAACCCCGAGGATGGCAATAACACTGGAAATTTTTGGTAACAAGGGACTCCTACAAGTTATTAAGCGAATTGTTCAGAGCTTCCAACGCATCCACTCCGCTCAGGGTCCTAGAAGTGTACTCTATGCTTCTAGCTGTGTTACGTCTTCTATGAGGGCATGTCCACAAGCTTCACCTATTCCACTTTATCTAGACTACTCTACGGCGCATTCCCTTTAATCGGATCAACCATTACTGTATTGGACCTCCTTTACATATATTCTCAATTTGTCATCAAACACATTCACCAAACTCTGACTGATATTTAGACATTTTCACTGAATTCTCCACGTATTTTACAAAGTGACAGTATAGCTTTCTTCGTTTTATGTACAGTAAGTACAGTAATTAACTCGGAACTGCACTGTGTTACAACCAATGGACCATTGAATGTACAATCGGTTACTGAATGACAAGGTTAAAGGTTTGAGGAATTTTATTGTTAACTGTCTTTTCCACGAGCATTTGAAAAATTTCTCTCTATATATAAAGGCGTTGAAAAATAGCGTATAATTGAGGGTTGACTGTACTGTAGTTAAATTTCATGAAACTGGGATAGCATGATCCAATAACGCATGTGACGCATGCGTTCACCCTCCCCTTCCAAAAAATTTCCTTTTACCGTCTTGTCGAACGTAAAATAGTTTTATGTAAAAGGCAAATATTGTGCTGTATATTCCCTCTACTCTAACAATATAAGACATCATAAGTTACTTTTAAAGTGGATGGATGAAAAGTAATTAGCTTTTCCAAGATATAAATATAAAATCATTGAAAAGAAGTTTCAGTACTTTAAATCGTTAAATCAAATGCTTGTTGAAACGAATCAGACGCAAAAAACTATACATTTAGAAATTGAAAAAACAAAAAGAACTGTTTGTACAAAACATTCCGTATTAAAAACATTTTTATTCGTCACTATAAATACTGAAGAAGAAGCCAACGTTTTGGCTGCTATTTTACACTCTGTTCTGAACGCACACAGATAATAGCCTACTTCGCAATGGGCTGCATAATGATAACGCATGCTTAATATTTTACATTTTCTCTACAAAGGTAATAAGATCGCAAACCTGCCCTCCTCTCGCCCCCTTTGCCTTTCCTTACACTCGTTTTATGGTTTTAAGCCTGAATGAAGAGAGAAACAAAAGGATAATATTATATACAAGCTTCTCTTTAATATTGTATTTAATATTGCGTTGGTATTTTCTGAAATATACAAAATACTTTCTAAGTATAAAACGGCTCAGTATCAAAATGTCGTAATAACAAAAGCAAAGGTATCTGTATTTATGTTCTTGTTTAGAGAAGTAATTATAGCTTTAATATTAATTCTTATTATTCACTCTGCATTTCTTGATATGTTTCCAGCGAACGAGAGATTGCCAGACTCGTATAGTGTCAACGTCATATATTAAACTAATAAAAAGCATCTAGACCTACATTGATTGTTATATTTGTGTGCGTCTTATGTGAGTGCCATTCTTTAATGTTATAGACACACAAACAGATCATATTGAATTAATCTTGTACAATTAGACCTTTATTAAACGAAGAGTCAACGAAATGAAATTAAGGACCCCTTGGTAAGTAAATTGTTCGCCCTTGGTCAGTATTGCGTTTACTCAGGGCAAACTGATTTCGTCGCAAATTACAA
The DNA here is from genome assembly GCA_036971475.1 of Prosapia bicincta. Taxonomy (NCBI): domain Eukaryota; kingdom Metazoa; phylum Arthropoda; class Insecta; order Hemiptera; family Cercopidae; genus Prosapia; species Prosapia bicincta. The sequence goes on along the minus strand of JBAIZL010000001.1, from coordinate 52,172,970 downwards.
GGGTCCGTCCGTCTAATCGCCTCACTATTTGCTTGTGGAAAGTGAGGACTAGTTTTGTCGTGTGCAGCCTTTACTGGAACAGTCATATTATCTGGCATAGCATAAACCAAGCTGTATTTAGGATTTGTTTGTGTGAAGTCGTTATATGACTGAGGGTAACGTTTTATGATTATACTTACATCGATAATAATATGTTTGTTAGAAGCAATTAATTTTCGAAAAAAACATTTAAAGAAGATATATAAAACATTATTTTAAAAGATTTGTTGCTTTTGATTGATTGAAAGCTACAAATTGCTATCGATTTCAGTGAATAAAACTGTGCATAGATAAATTGATTAGGCACTCGGTTGTAAAATTTAGTTGTTTATGTAATTCTAATTGTCTTATCATTACTCTATTTATTTTACGAAGTAAATTTAAAACATATGTACTGTGTAAAATTCCTGTGAATTTGTTTTTTAATTTTCCAAGCTGCTTTCTACTGTTATTCTGATTTATTTCTATCATCTAGACGTATCACCTTCTTAAGACGTTATTGTTTTTTTTTAAAACTAGTAGGGTATACTTTGTATGTACTTTAAATTAATTATAAGGAGTGACAAGAAGGAAAATATCATTCACAATTTAACCAAGTTTCTGATGTGCACGATTTGAATAGCCGTAGCAGACTTCACGCCTATTAAATTCAAATCACAACAGCCGAATCTCATCAAATGATTATCGGGTTTACGAGTAAAGCCATCGTGATAGACCGGTTAAATATGCTTCTGTCAATTGAAGTTTCAAGGAAAGAACATAAAATGATCTGCACACATTATTATAACCAGCCCTAATGTTGGCTGCATTACCACTACTATCCTTCCTTCTTTTGTCTTTTTGATACATTACAAAATAAGTATTCTACATTACTAATTACGTTTGTTATCACGTTGTCTTTAAAATGTTATAAAAACTCTTTAGAAAATTTATAAACAATACCGAGCTATCGTTAATTTTTAGCGACAGTATAAGAGAACAGAAAATTATCATCGTAGTATCGAATGGTATTTAAAAAAAACAAATAACATTATAGTATCAAAACAAATATGAAAAATAGAATTAAAAAAAGTATATTCGTCTATATAAAATATAGTAGGTTATATATGTCCGAATAAAATAGAGGAGAAGATTTGGAACAATACGAGACAAATGAGAAAACAGAATTGTAAAATATTCACAATTTCGGTCTTATTATTTTCCAAGTATAATATAAACACCTAGTATTTTATTGTAATGAACGATGGGTTGCGAAAAATATATGAATAAGAAACGTTTGTAAAATTGCTCCAGTAAAAAGAAGCAAATGTTCATGTAATTTTATAGACAAGTTTGGTAAAAATACTATAGATGCATACATGTATACGGTATTTATTTATTTGAAGAAGAATCGTAATAAAGTACCAAGAAGGAATATTCGACTGGTCATGAGAATGGCGCGAGGGCAGTGAAGTACATATAGTAAGAAGTATTAGAGTATAAGAATAATACAGAGGTTTTCAAGTCGGGTGGGCGTAGAACTAACAAGAAAAAACTGGAGGTAAAATGAAATATAAAAAAAGAATCAAGGGATGAAGTCAAACATTTTATATATGTGTTAATAACATCAAGGAGACGAGAGGAATGTAGGGCAGAACAGGAATCAAGGCAAAGATGGTATATACGCTTTAATAACATCAAGGTGTCGAGAGGAATGTAGGGTATAACAGGAATCAAGGCAAAGATGGTATATATGCTTTAATAACATCAAGGTATCGAGAGGAATGTAGGGTATAACAAAAATCAAAGCAAAGATGGTATATATATCTTTAATAACATCAAGGTATCGAGAGGAATAAAGGGTATAACAAAAATCAAAGCAAAGATGGTATATATGCTTTAATAACATCAAGGTATCGAGAGGAATGTAGGGTATAACAAAAATAAAAGCAAAGATGGTATATATAATTTAATAACATCACGGTATCGAGAGGAATGTAGGGTATAACAAGAATCAAAGCAAAGATGGTATATATGCTTTAATAACATCAAGGTATTGAGAGGAATAAAGGGTATAACAAACATCAAAGCAAAGATGGTATATATGCTTAAATAACATCAAGGTATCGAGAGGAATGTAGGGTGTAACAAAAATCAAAGCAAAGATGGTATATATGCTTTAATAACATCAAGGTATCGAGAGGAATAAAGGGTATAACGAAAACAAAGCAAAGATGGTATATATGCTTTAATAACATCAAGGTATCGAGAGGAATAAAGGGTATAACAAAAATCAAAGCAAACATGGTATATATGCTTTAATAACAGCAAGGTATAGAGAGGAATGTAGGGTGTAACAAAAATCAAAGCAAAGATGGTATATATGCTTTAATAACATCAAGGTATCGAGAGGAATGTAGGGTGTAACAAGAATCAAAGCAAAGATGGTATATATGCTCTAATAACATCAAGGTATCGAGAGGAATGTAGGGTGTAACAAGAATCAAAGCAAAGATGGTATATATGCTCTAATAACATCAAGGTATCGAGAGGAATGTAGGGTGTAACAAGAATCAAAGCAAAGATGGTATATATGCTCTAATAACATCAAGGTATCGAGAGGAATAAAGGGTATAACAAAAATCAAAGCAAAGATGGTATATATGCTTTAATAACACCAAAGTATCGAGAGGAATGTAGGGTGTAACAAAAATCAAAGCAAAGATTTATATATATGCTTTAATAACATCAAGGTATCGAGAGGAATAAAGGGTATAACAAAAATCAATGCAAAGATGGTATATATGCTTTAATAACATCAAGGTATCGAGAGGAATGTAGGGTGTAACAAGAATCAAAGCAAAGATGGTATATATGCTCTAATAACATCAAGGTATCGAGAGGAATAAAGGGTATAACAAAAATCAATGCAAAGATGGTATATATGCTTTAATAACATCAAGGTATCGAGAGGAATGTAGGGTGTAACAAGAATCAAAGCAAAGATGGTATATATGCTCTAATAACATCAAGGTATCGAGAGGAATAAAGGGTATAACAAAAATCAATGCAAAGATGGTATATATGCTTTAATAACATCAAGGTATCGAGAGGAATGTAGGGTGTAACAAGAATCAAAGCAAAGATTGTATATATGCTCTAATAACATCAAGGTATCGAGAGGAATAAAGGGTATAACAAAAATCAAAGCAAAGATTTATATATATGCTTTAATAACATCAACGTATCGAGTCCTCTAGTCCCATATACGTTATTAACGCGTATATACCATATTTCCCCTGATTCCTGTTATGGCCTACATTCCTCTCGACACGTTGATGTTATCAAAGCATATATCTCACTTTGGCCTTAATTCCAGTTATGCCCTACATACACCTAGTCCCCTTGATGGTATTTAAACGTATATACCATATTCGCCTTGATTCCGGTTATACCCTACATTCTACTCGACACCTTGATGTTATTAAAGCATATATACTATCTTTGCCTTGATTCCTGTTATACCCCATATTTTTCTAGTCCACTTGATGTTATTAAAGCGTATATACCATATTAGCCTTGATTCTAGTTATACCCTATATTTTTCTAGTCCCCTTGATGTTATTAAAGCGTATATACCATATTTGCCTTGATTCCTGTTATACCCTACATTCCACTCGATACCTTGATGTTATTAAAGCATATATACCATATTTTCTATGATTTTTGTTATACCCTACATTCCTCTCGATACCTTGGTGTTATTAAAGCCTATATACCATCTTTGCTTTGATTTTGTTATACCCTTTATTCCTCTCGATACCTTGATGTTATTAAAGCATATATACCATCTTTGCTTTGATTTTTGTTATACCCTTTATTCCTCTCGATACCTTGATGTTATTCAAGCATATATACCATCTTTGCTTTGATTTTTGTTATACCCTTTATTCTTCTCAATACCTTGATGTTATTAAAGCATATATACCATCTTTGATTTGATTTTTGTTACACCCTACATTCCACTCGATACCTTGATGTTATTAAAGCATATATACCATCTTTGCTTTGATTTTTGTTACACCCTACATTCCTCTCGATACCTTGATGTTATTAAAGCATATATACCATCTTTGCATTGATTTTTGTTATACCCTTTATTCTTCTCAATACCTTGATGTTATTAAAGCATATATACCATCTTTGCTTTGATTTTGTTATACCCTTTATTCCTCTCGATACCTTGATGTTATTAAAGCATATATAACATCTTTACTTTGATTTTTGTTATACCCTTTATTCCTCTCGATACCTTGATGTTATTAAAGCATATATACCATCTTTGCTTTGATTTTTGTTACACCCTACATTCCTCTCGATACCTTGATGTTATTAAAGCGTATATACCATCTTTGGTTTGATTTTTGTTATACCCTTTATTCCTCTCGATACCTTGATGTTATTAAAGCGTATATACCATCTTTGCTTTGATTTTTGTTATACCCTTTATTTCTCTCGATACCTTGATGTTATTAAAGCATATATACCATCTTTGCTTTGATTTTTGTTATACCCTTTATTCCTTTCGATACCTTGATGAGGAATGTAGAGTGTAACAAAAATCAAAGCAAAGATGGTATATATGCTTTAATAACATCAAGGAATCGAGAGGAATAAAGGGTATAACAAAAATCAAAGCAAAGATGGTATATATGCTCTAATAACATCAAGGTATCGAGAGGAATAAAGGGTATAACAAAAATCAAAGCAAAGATGGTATATATGCTTTAATAACATCAAGGTATCGAGAGGAATGTAGAGTGTAACAAAAATCAAAGCAAAGATGGTATATATGCTCTAATAACATCAAGGTATCGAGAGGAATAAAGGGTATAACAAAAATCAATGCAAAGATGGTATATATGCTTTAATAACATCAAGGTATCGAGAGGAATGTAGAGTGTAACAAAAATCAAAGCAAAGATGGTATATATGCTTTAATAACATCAAGGAATCGAGAGGAATAAAGGGTATAACAAAAATCAAAGCAAAGATGGTATATATGCTCTAATAACATCAAGGTATCGAGAGGAATAAAGGGTATAACAAAAATCAAAGCAAAGATTGTATATAGGCTTTAATAACACCAAGGTATCGAGAGGAATGTAGGGTATAACAAAAATCATAGAAAATATGGTATATATGCTTTAATAACATCAAGGTATCGAGAGGAATGTAGGGTATAACAAGAATCAAGGCAAATATGGTATATACGCTTTAATAACATCAAGGGGACTAGAAAAATATAGGGTATAACTAGAATCAAGGCTAATATGGTATATACGCTTTAATAACATCAAGTGGACTAGAAAAATATGGGGTATAACAGGAATCAAGGCAAAGATAGTATATATGCTTTAATAACATCAAGGTGTCGAGTAGAATGTAGGGTATAACCGGAATCAAGGCGAATATGGTATATACGTTTAAATACCATCAAGGGGACTAGGTGTATGTAGGGCATAACTGGAATTAAGGCCAAAGTGAGATATATGCTTTGATAACATCAACGTGTCGAGAGGAATGTAGGCCATAACAGGAATCAGGGGAAATATGGTATATACGCGTTAATAACGTATATGGGACTAGAGGAATGTAGGGCATGACAGGAATTAAGGCAAATGTGGAATATAAGCGTTAATAACATCCAGGGGACTAGACGAATGTAGGGCATAACTGGAATTAAGGCAAAGGTGAGATATATGCTTTAATAACATCAACGTGTCAAGAGGAATGTAGGGCATAACAGGAATCAAGGGAAATATGGTATATATGCTTTAATAACATCAAGGTGTCGAGAGGAATGTAGGGCATAACAGGAATTGAGACAAATATGTTATATACGCGGTAATACCATCAAGGGGACTAGAAAAATGTAGGACATAACTGGAATCAAGGCATAGATGGTATATATGCTTTATTAACATCAACGTGTCGAGAGGAATGTAGGGCATGACAGGAATTATGGTAAATGTGTTATATAAGCGTTAATAACATCAAGGGGATTAGAGGAATGTAGGGCATAACATTAATTAAGGCAAAGTTGGTATATACGCGTTATTAACATCAAGGGAATTAGAGAAAAGCAGGGCATAACGGAAATTAAGGCAAATATGGTATAAACGGATTAATAACATCCAGGGGACTGGAAGAATGTAGGGCATAACAAAGATTAAAGCAAAAATGGTATATACGAGTTAATAACATGAAGGGGACTATAGAAATGTAGGACATAACAGGAATTAATTCAAATATGGTATATACGCTTTAATAACATCAAGGTGTCGAGAAGAATGTAGGGTATAACCGGTATCAAGGCAAATATGGTGTATATGCTTTAATAACATCAAGGTATCGAGAAGAATGTAGGGTATAACAAGAATCAAGGCAAATATGGTATATATGCTTTAATAACATCAAGGTATCGAGAGGAATGTAGGGTATAACAAGAATCAAGGCAAATATGTTATATACGCTTTAATAACATCAAGGGGACTAGAAAAATATAGGGTTATAATAGGAATCAAGGCAAAGATAGTATAGATGCTTTAATAACATCAAGGTGTCGAGAAGAATGTAGGGTATAACCAGAATCAAGGTGAATATGATATATACGTTTAAATACCATCAAGGGGACTAGATGTATGTAGGGCATAACTGGAATTAAGGCCAAAGTGTGATATATGCTTTGATAACATCAACGTGTCGAGAGGAATGTAGGCCATAACAGGAATCAGGGGAAATAAGGTATATACGCGTTAATAACGTATATGGGACTAGAGGAATGTAGGGCATGACAGGAATTAAGGCAAATGTGGTATATAAGCGTTAATAACATCAAGGGGATTAGAGGAATGTAGGGCATAACATTAATTATGGCAAAGTTGGTATATACGCGTTAATAACATCAAGGGGACTAGAGAAAAGCAGGTCATAACATTAATTAAGGCGAATATGGTATATACGCGTTAATAACATCAAGTGGCCTAGAGGAATTAAGGCAAATATGGTATATACGCGTTAATAACATCAAGGGGACTAGAGGAATTAAGGCAAATATGGTATATATGTTTTAATAACATCAGGTTGACTAGAGGAATGTAGGGCTTAACAAGAATTAAGGCAAATATGGTATATAAGCGTTAATAACATCCAGGGGACTAGAAGAATGTAGGGCATAACTGGAATTAAGGCAAAGGTGAGATATATGCTTTAATGACATCAACGTGTCGAGAGGAATGTAGGGCATAACAGGAATCAAGGGAAATATGGTATATGAGCTTTAATAACATCAAGGTGTCGAGAGGAATGTAGGGCATAACAGGAATCAAGGGAAATATGGAATATGAGCTTTAATAACATCAAGGTTCAAGAGGAATGTAGGGCATAACAGGAATCAAGGGAAATATGGTATATACACGGTAATAACATCAAGGCCTAGAAGAATGTAAGGCATAACTGGAATCAAGGCAATAATGGTATATGAGCTTTAATAACATCAAGGTGTCAAGAGGAATGTAGGGCATAACAAGAATCAAGGGAAATATGGTATATACACGGTAATAACATCAAGGCCTAGAAGAATGTAAGGCAAAACAGGAAACAAGGCAAAGATGGTATATGAGCTTTAATAACATCAAGGTGTCGAGAGGAATGTAGGGCATAACAGGAATCAAGGGAAATATGGTATATACACGGTAATAACATCAAGGTGTCGAGAGGAATGTAGGGCATAACAGGAATTAAGACAAATATGCTATATACGCGGTAATACCATCAAGGGGACTAGAAAAATGTAGGACATAACTGGAATCAAGGCATAGATGGTATATATGCTTTAATAACATCAACGTGTCGAGAGGAATGTAGGGCATGACAGGAATTAAGGCAAATGTGGTATATAAGCGTTAATAACATCAAGGGGATTAGAGGAATGTAGGGCGTAACATTAATTAAGGCAAAGTTGGTATATACACGTTAATAACATCAAGGGGACTAGAGAAAAGCAGGGCATAACGGAAATTAAGGCAAATATGGTATAAACGCGTTAATAACATCAAGGGGACTAGAGGAATTAAGGAAAATATGGTATATATGTTTTAATAACATCAAGTGGACTAGAGGAATGTAGGGCTTAACTAGAATTAAGGCAAATATGGTAAATAAGCGTTAATAACATCCAGGGGACTGGAAGAATGTAGGGCATAACAAGGATTAAAGCAAAAATGGTATATACGAGTTAATAACATGAAGGGGACTATAGGAATGTAGGGCATAACAGGAATTAAGGCAAATATGTTATATAAGCGTTAATAACATCAAGGGGACTAGAGAAAAGCAGGGCATAACAGAAATTAAGGCAAATATGGTATATACGCGTTAATAACATCAAGGAGACTAGAGGAATTAAGACAAATATGGTATGTACGCTTTAATAACATCAAGGTGTCGAGAAGAATGTAGGGTATAACCGGAATCAAGGGGAATATGGTATATACGCTTAAATACCATCAAGGGGTTTAGAGGAATGTAGGGCATAACTGGAATTAAGGCAAAAGTGAGATATATGCTTTAATAACATCAACGTAACGAGAGGAATGTAGGCCATAACAGGAATCAGGGGAAAAATGGTATATACGCGTTAATAACGTAAAGGGGGCTAGAGGAATGTAGGGCATGACAGGAATTAAAGCAAAGGTGAGATATATGCTTTAATAACATCAACGTGTCGAGAGGAATGTAGGGCATAAAAAGAATCAAGGGAAATATGGTATATAAACGGTAATAACATCCAGGGGACTAGAAGAATGTAGGGCATAACTGGAATTAAGGCAAAGGTGAGATATATGCTTTAATAACATCAACGTGTCGAGAGGAATGTAGGGCATAACAGGAATCAAGGGAAATATGGTATATACACGGTAATAACATCAAGGCCTAGAAGAATGTAAGGCATAACAGGAATTAAGACAAATATGTTATATAAGCGTTAATAACATCAAGGGGACTAGAGAAAAGCAGGGCATAAAAGAAATTAAGGCAAATATGGTATATACGCGTTAATATATAATGTGGGCTAGAGTAATGTAGGGCATAACAGGAATTAAGACAAATATGTTATATACGCGTTAATAACATCAAGGGGATTAGAAAAAAGCAGGGCATAACAGAAATTAAGGCAAATATGGTATATCCGCGTTAATATATAAAGTGGGCTAGAGGAATGTAGGGCATAACAGGAATTAAGACAAATATGTTATATACGCGTTAATATATAAAGTAGGATAGAGGAATGTAGGGCATAACAGGAATTAAGACAAATATGTTATATACGCGTTAATATATAAAGTATCCTAGAGGAATGTAGGGCATAACAGGAATTAAGACAAATATGTTATATAAGCGTTAATATATTAAGTGGGCTAGAGGAATGTGGGGCATAACAGGAATCAAGGCAAATATGTTATATACGCGTTAATATATAAAGTGGGCTAGAGGAATGTAGTTCATAACAGGAATTAAGACAAATATGTTATGTAGCGTTAATATATAAAGTGGGCTAAAGGAATGTAGGGCATAACGGGAATTAAGGCAAATATGTTATATAAGCGTTAATATATAAAGTGGGCTAGAGGTATGTAGGGCATAACAGGAATTAAGACAAATATGTTATATACGCGTTAATATATAAAGTGGGCTAGATAAATGTAGGGCATAACAGGAATTAAGACAAGTATGTTATATACGCGTTAATATATAAAGTGGGCTAGAGGAATGTAGGGCATAACAGGAATTAAGACAAATATGTTATATACGCGTTAATATATAAAGTGGGCTAGAGGAATGTAGGGCATAACAGGAATTAAGACAAATATGTTATATACGCGTTAATATATAAAGTGGGCTAGATGAATGTAGGGCATAACAGGAATTAAGGCAAATATGTTATATAAGCGTTAATATATAAAGTGGGCTAGAGGTATGTAGGGCATAACAGGAATTAAAACAAATATGTTATATACGCGTTAATATATAAAGTGGGCTAGAGGAATGTAGGGCATAACAGGAATTAAGACAAATATGTTATATAAGCGTTAATAACATCAAGGGGACTAGAGCAAAGCAGGGCATAACAGAAATTAAGGCAAATATGGTATATACGCGTTAATATATAAAGTGGGCTAGAGGAATGTAGGGCATAACAGGAATTAAGACAAATATGTTATATACGCGTTAATATATAAAGTGGGCTAGAAGAATGTATGGCATAACAGGAATTAAGGCAAATATGTTATATAAGCGTTAATATATAAAGTGGGCTAGAGGAATGTAGGGCTTAACAGGAATTATGACAAATATGTTATATAAGCGTTAATATATAAAGTGGGCTATAGGAATGTAGGGCATAACAGGAATTAAGACAAATATGTTATATACGCGTTAATATATAGAGTGGGCTAGAGGAATGTAGGGCATAACAGGAATTAAGGCAAATATGTTATATACGCGTTAATATATAAAGTGGGCTAGAGGAATGTAGGGCATAACAGGAATTAAGGCAAATATGTTATATAAGCGTTAATATATAAAGTGGTCTAGAGGAATGTAGGGCATAACAGGAATTAAGGCAAATATGTTATATAAGCGTTAATATATAAAGTGGGCTAGAGGAATGTAGGGCATAACAGGAATTAACACAAATATGTTATATACGCGTTAATATATAAAGTGGGCTAGAGGAATGTAGGGCATAACAGGAATTAAGACAAATATGTTATATAAGCGTTAATAACATCAAGGGGACTAGAGAAAAGCAGGGCATAACAGAAATTAAGGCAAATATGGTATATACGCGTTAATAACATCAAGTGGCCTAGAGGAATTAAGGCAAATATGGTATATACGCGTTAATAACATCAAGGGGACTAGAGGAATTAAGGCAAATAAGATATATATATGTTTTAATAACATCAAGTGGACTAGAGGAATGTACGGCTTAACAAGAATTAAGGAAAATATGTTATATAAGCGTTAATAACATCCAGGGGATTAGAAGAATGTAGAGCATAACAAGGATTAAAGCAAAAATGGTATATACGCGTTAATAACATCAAGGTGTCGAGAGGAATGTAGGGCATAACAGGAATCAAGGGAAATATGGCAAATACACGTTAATAACACCAAGGAGACGAAAGGAATTTAGGGCGTAACTGGAATTTAGGCAAAGATGTGAATATGCATTATTAACATGAAGAATAACTAAAAGAAAAGAGAAAAAGTTAAGAGTTTATGAAAATAAAGCGTGTCTCTATAAAAATGTTTTTTTGCTGACATTTCTGAGTAGGAAATATACAGAAGTATCGGGAATGAGAGTGTAAGTTGAATGCGTGGAAAACAAAAAAAAATTAACGTGAAAAAAGTTAACAAAGTTAAACGTTGAAATCAGTTAATAAAAAGATTAAGGTAGGGGCCTAAATTGTTAGAGGAGTTTTGTAATATTTTTAATTAATTGAAAAAAGGAAATAAAAGACAAGAATAAAAAGTGGAAATATTAATGATTAACAAAAAGGAAAATTAGCAGAATAGGAGATAGTAGAGTTTATAGAGAGCTCGAAATTGAAAAGAAAATTTATAACCAAAGAGAAGAAAAAAGGAATGTAGGCTACTGAAGAAGAGTGAGTTCATGATGTGATGTATTTTGAGGATTTGGATAATTTTATTTATTTTCCGATAAATTATTTAGTGGAACCGTCTTGGAATTGTGTCTACTATCATACAAATTAGATTGAAAACAAATATATAATATTGTTATACTATTCCATACATACAGTGTGTGTACTATATATAATCAAATATGTTGGAAAACTAAAAATAAATTAAATGAATACACTAATGACAACCAAATTATAATTTTCCAGCTCTCTCTCTCTCTCTTTATATATATATGTATATATGAAATACACTATATATATGAAATATAAATATACACTATATATATATATATATATATATATATATATATATATATATATATATATATGTATATATATATATATATATATATATATATATATACATATATATATATATATATATATATATATTTATGTATGTATATATAAATTCGCAATATGTTTTCTTGTGTATTAATAAAGAACTAAGTCAAAATACAAATACAAGAATTATAATTGAATTTACAATTCAAAGCTTTTCGTTGGCTTACAGTAACATCATCATCAGGAACAATTAAACAATTGTGTATATATACGTATATATATATATATATATATATATATATATATATATATACATATAATATAGGCCTATATACATAAGTATATAAAATATTTATTTATACATATAGATATAAAATAATATATCAAACACTATAATGTAATAATATATCAAAACGTTATACTATGCGCATACGGAACAAAACATCAGAAATTAACATCTCAGAAAATAATTATTTAAGTTAATATGTATTTACAAAAGTTCTTATATAAATTAGGCCATAAAAAAGGTAAACAATAATTCCATTATGCAAAACCATCCACTCTTCAAACACCCTCGACGATCTTTTTATTCATTAATTTGGAGGGAGAGCGTAGCTGTTGATGATATTTCACCCTTTGTTTGGACTACATGTTATTAGGCCAGAGATAATACGTAGCGTACACGCTGCTTATGCTGCTTACTGGAAACTCGCGTTTAATATTTTATATTGTCTTTGCAGAGCTAATGAGATTGGCGTGCGCTTCCCCTTGCTGCCCTCTTACCTTACGCCGTGCCACTTTTATGGTTTCGAGTACACGAGAAGGAGAATAAAAAATGTTTTACTATAATTGAATTATTATTTTATATTAATGGATTATAGTGCTTTTGAAAAATATCATTAATTTTTCAAGTTAAACATATCTATTATTTTTAATGGTTGAATTATTGTATAAAAAATTTCATATGATTAAAACCCTTCGTAAGAAAACAACGTCTAATGCAGCTTCAGTAATTAATTATTTTGCAGCTGAAAAGTGTGACTTTGGGGAATTTTTTGTATTATCTTTAGATTATATAAAATACATTTTTGATTATAGCTGTTTAAACTCTATGAACTCTGTTTCAATTAGCTTACAATTATTCAGTTTTTTAAAAGTTGAACACATTTTTCAATTTTTTTCTTAACATTTTCATTTCTGTCAGTACAAGGAATAATTTAAAATACAGGTTCTAATAACGCCTTTCGTTTTGAAATGATCGTTTCGGAGTTTATTTTGTGATTTTGAATTATTATACTTGCTATTAATATAGCGAATGGTATCCATGGTGCTTCCATGAATCACATGATTTATGAACTTTATAATAGTACGTACACACACTCACACACACACACACACACACGCATACACACATACACACACACACACACACACACACACACACACACACGCATACACACACATAAACACACACACACGCGAGCGCGCGCGCACACACACACACACACACACGCACATAAACACACACACACACACGAGCGCGCGCGCACACACACACACACACACACGCACATAAACACACACACACACACAGATACACACACACACACACACACACACACACACACACACACACACACGTACACATACACACACACACACACACACACACACACACACACACACACACACACACACACACACACACACACACACACACACACATACACAGTATTTGTGTTAGATTAATTCCATATTTAGTGTAAATAATATGATAACAATATCCTTTGAACTATAATATTCCAGGTATTATTTCAAGTAAATCTAGACATCACTTGTAATGTTTGCAGATTCACAATTGATACCTATGAAACGCAGTACCTCGTGCGGCCGCTGAATTACTCGTGTGTACTGTACGCCAATTACAGACACGTCATGGCAGCTGAATATTGCAAAAAATAATATTGGTTAAAATGTCGTCTATTTTTTATCACCTCCCTGTGGTTATCGAACATATGCAAGCGAATAGCCCCTGACAGGAATAATGTTGCATGCTTGGCATTTCGATTTACTTTATGCGTGGTGATTGGCAGGTTTTACCGGTAAAACAAAACAAAAAAATAATTTTTAAGAATTAACTTTTTGAAATTGTTTGCTGTCATTTGTTCGTTACCTTGTTTTTATTGAAATTAATTTAATTGCTACGGAGAAAGATTGTAACCATGTAGGTAATGAGATTTAATTATTATGTTTACCGAGTAAAACAATATAGAAACCAATAGATCCTTGAACAGCTGATAGAGATTAAATGGAGTTGAAATAATGTTTTTTCCCACAACTAAAAAAGTGCTTTTAGAAAATCATTTGCCAGTGTTGTTCACTGCATTTTCACAGTTACTCTATCCACCTCTGCTAATTCTAATGCTCTTTCATCCCACTGCCTCCTCAATAAAGTCGATGGTAATCTATTCACTTGGCTGCAACACTGGTCAACTTATCTCATACATATATATATAAATATATATATATATATATATATATATATATATATAGAATATCAAATATGTTTTCCTGTTAGAATTATTTTTAACATTAAATAATACTGTATACACTAATTACAGGAATAATTTATTGAAATAATACACTCAAAGCTTTTCGTTTGTTGACATTACCAACATCCTCAGGAATTACAATACTAAGAATGATAAAAGAACTGTCTAACAAATATGAAGCTACTAGATAAAGCCAATCTAGTAGCTTTATCTAGTGGGCTTTATCTAGTAGCATCATATTTGTTAGACAGTTCTTTTATCATTCTTAGTATTGTAATTCCTGAGGATGTTGGTAATGTCAACCAACGAAAAGCTTTGAGTGTATTATTTCAATAAATTTGTCCTGTAATTAGTGTATATTATTTAATCTTATATATATATATATATATATTATACCACGTTCACGTCCAGTAAGAAAGTAAAATATCAGATGTTAAATGTACAATCATAATATTTAAATGTGATAAAATTGTATAAAAAGTAAAAGTTCTTTTGTAAATATTTATTATTATTAAACCACTAATAATTGTATATATGTATGTATGTGTATGTGTAAATTGTTCTCAGAAACTGCTCTAAGGACCTTCACAAAAATTGGTATATAGGGGTACGAGGCTGGAAGAGGCTGAAGAAGTCGTGACGAAAACGTTTTCTCCAAGTGTAAGGTAACAATTTAACAACCTTTATTTAACAAAAAGTCTGGTCGCAAGTAATAGCAAAAGTGTAATAAGTTATTATTACTAGTAAATAAGTTCAAACCAATATACACCAAACAAGCTATGTATATAATTGACTATTATAATATTTATATCTATTAAAATGAGTTATTTATCAAGGGGACTTGGCCTTCTTATAATTTGCTGCAAGTTATAATATACCTAATTCTACTTGTTTAAATATTACAAACTTGAATGTTAATATACACTGTAATATATTATTTTAAATAATTCAGCAACATCTATAAAAAAAAGTAAAATAAATAACTATTAACATTATAGAAACTAATTGAAGTGATGAAAATAAACGAAGACCAGTAACATAAAGATAGGTTATTTTTATTGACTACGCTGTGCATTATTATGCTGGCAAAATGTACAACTACAATTACATTAGCCAGAAATTATTGAAGCTACAATACTATGATAGGTTAATGAAACAATAGGTGGCAAGTTTCAATCCTCCGTTAAAACTCCCGACGCACATCCCAAGTCATCTAGTTTATTTAAATTATATGAAGATAGGTTTCATTTTTATTTGATCTTTACTCAGAATTTCATAATATCTGAATTATATAAAAGTTATAACAAAAAATAAGTAATGAGTATTAACTCACCCAGTTGTTAAATTATTCAGTACCTCTTTCTGTGTAAAGCCCAATTGCTTTCAACAAAATTTAGTAATCAGCTGTTCTGCCCACTAGAACACTCAGCCTCTAAGATATTCAGATTGTGAAATAAATATTGGTAAAACAATTATTCTGAAAACAAAGACCTATTTTGTATTTACACGTTGTCTACCGATCGTCACCTATAAACGACACGGTGGTTTTTTTCCAGAGGACAAGACCGAGCATAATGAGCTAAAGATACTGACAGACAAACTGTTATATATTTTTTTATTTTGTAATTTAACGATAAAATTATGAAATATTCATATCTTATTCAAAAAATTACTTTGTAACACTGGATTCTCAATAAATGTTTTTACGTCAAATATAGGTGTCGTTCAGTCTGTAACATAAAACACTGTGCATAACAGTATTTTGTTTTTACTAGACCAACGTCAACTATATCTGACGTGGCTAATGTAATTATTCATATAAAATTATGAGTTTTAGGTAAATGCAACAACACCATTGTTGTTGTCCAGCTACTTGACGTAGAGGCCGGGGTGTAGCATTTGCTAGCTAAGGAACCGGCTAATACTGGCACATCGACACTCTAAACATTTGTAACTAGCTTCTTAGACCTTGGCATGTAGGAGTGTATTATTCCACAATGAATCATCTATTAAATGAAAGAATATTTCTACGTATCATCTCAATGACTTCTACGGCGTGGAATAGTATGAGATCATGTGATCACTGCGTTCAATCTTTATAACGAAATAACAGTAAAAATATCCCACGCTGAGACCACTTGTCCAACATACGTGAGGTGCGTCCATATAGACCGTCAAGCAAGAAATCAGTCGATACAATACACAGACAATCAAGCAGATGCCTGTAATACAATTGGTGTTCGCGTCAATCATAGTAGTTGACGTCGATCCACTAGAACTAGTTCGGGCGTCAACTACTGTTGACGCTGGTCAGTGAAGAGAAACAAGGCGTCACCTTCATTTGGGCGGTCTATTTTAGGGTTTTTTCTTAACATATCAGTAGTGAAGTGTTAAACTTATGTATAATGTTTCATCTAATTAGTCCATTGGATTTTGTTTGCGGGCAATAAAAGAGAATACAAAAATGTCATCTTTTAATTTTAGATACTATATTAGAGCATCATATACAAATTGATACTAGTAATATATTCTACATTTATGGAAATGATAAATACTTTTTGTTTTTAAATTTTGAAATGAATATTTAAATATTTGTCCAATTATATTTACAAACGAATATTATTGGTTGCAGCCTATGGGTATAATAAAAGTAGTTTAATTTTAATAAAACATTTCCTTCTATTTATGTTAATAATCATTGGAAATTAATTACCAATCTATCAGGTTTATTTCCTCGACGCTGTGGTTTTACATAGTTTTTATTTTTTTAATTTATGGAACTAATTAAACAAATATTAAACAAATTGAAATTTTGTAATAAATAGCTGATTTCACTAATTTACAAGAAAATAGAATACAAAAATATAGAAACAGAACGTTTATTCAGTTAAAGCAAGTCATTCACCACCTGCGTGTAGTACAGCCTCTAAATGCGTGTTGAATTGGATTTGAAGGGGATTTTAAAAAATGTGGTCAATTTATGTTGATCGTATTGTTTTTTAATTTTTTTTTAAGAGTTTAATTTCAGTTTTGTATGTTTGTAAATCTCATATTGCTCTCTCAAAAACACATTTTCACCAGTCATAATTATATTTCCATCCACCTTCATTTAATTTAAGAATAACAGAATGTGGATATAGTCAATTTTAGAAACATATTTCCACTTATTTTACCATTGGATTTAAAACAAATAACAAAATTAAAATTTGTCGTATCAAACCCACTTATAACTCTTTCAAATTAGATTTAACCTAAAAATAACTGGTAATTTCAAACAATTAACAAATTCTAATACAAATTATAAATCATCTAAAACATATAATTACCCAAAACTCAAGCTATATACAAGCCCATGTATAAAGGTAGTGGCAAATTCTGCAATAAGCAAACATACCCCATTTTTCAAAAAATTTACAAGAAGCACATTCACAAATTAAACGATATTTATTATATTTGGCTATCCACGTGATATAAATAAACACGAACCACTCACATGTTCAACCTACTTGTAAAAAATCCTTAATAAGTTAGCCACATCCCTTTTTTTTACATTAAAGTAGCCCCTCAGCATAAAATCACCTTATTCTACCATCCAACCAAGATAGAGTCCTGCCATTGTCAGATTCAATCTCAAATCCAGTTTTACACCCCAGTGTTGCGGCAGACAGACGCTACATAACCTCGGTGGGCTCCAAACCCCCTTCTTCTCTGACGGACTACTGAATTTGAAGAAAACGATTTGTCTCCTCGTTTTGTCAAAATGCTTTGTTCTAACGTATTTAGAAGTCCGTGTAAATCGGTAAAGTACAACGTTTGATGTATCCAACTTTGTTGAGAACAAAATTAACTAAGCCTGAAATAATACAGGTATAACCTGGTGTAATACAGGTATAACATTAATATTTATGTAAACAATAAAATAATGTTGCCCCGTTAAATATATTAAATGAAACTGGATCGTTCCAATTAAATTGAACCAATAAAATAATTCAGCTATTATAAGTAATTCTAAATCGGAACATATATTTAGTTCAAACATTTCAATAGTTAAGAAAGAACTATTTTTCTATCTTAACCTCTATGATAGGAATGATTTTATATTTTATAAACAAAACAAGTAATACAGTATACAAAATTCAGTCAATTTCTACTTAGGTAAAAAATTGTTTTTACTGATTATTAAATAATTACAATTAAAATAACTAGTATATGCGTTAAAATTGCTGTTCTACCACACAAACTATAACATATAATCAGCTGTTTTACGGAATCATATCTTAATAATTATTTTAACCCAAAAGAGAAAAAATAGGTATATTGCATGTATTACCTTTCTTGTGAAACGTTTTTCTCCCATGTAAAACTAAAATATTTCATTATTAAATTTAATTTATGAAATTGTATTTGAAAGTAAACTGTATTAACATCAAGTGTCATCTACTACAAGTTAAAAAAAAATCATTAGATCATGAATAAATAAGTAAAAATTTATATTTTATTAAGGATTCATAATTTTATATATATATAATAAACGTTTCATTTAAAACCGGGTACTACGTTTATAAAGTCGATAAATGTTTGTGTAAATTTTATATTCGGAGAGGTCTAGGATAAGGTTGTTTTTCAGATTTTGCAGAACATTCGAGCCTTGTGCAATAATCCAAATGCCACGAGTAACCCAGCGTAGCTAAGTAATCGCCCACATTTTCTGTTAGTTTAGGTTTTATGTGTATTCAGTTTTTATGTTTATTCAGTTTTCATGTATATTCAGTTTCTATGTGTATTCAGTTTTCATGTGTATTCAGTTTTTATGTGTATTCAGTTTTTATATGTATTTAGTTTTTGCAAATAATCTACACTGAAATCACTTCTTTTTTCTGAATGAAACAGTCGTGTGTTACTGAAACAACTCTCATGACATTGCCAATTTTTGTTGCGATTCAGCTGCGTAACTTACAATCGTTACTTCAATTACGTCCAGAACTAAGTGAACAATTAGCAAGTTTTCCAAGTAAATATCCCAAGCCAAATCGACTGCAGTATCAGGTCCATTTATAGGCTAACAGAGAGGGGTGTTGAATAAGCGGTCGGCCTTGTTATTGTTGGCCAAAGCAATTATTCAATAGCCTAGGTGAAAGTGCAAATAGTGAAATCTAATAAGAGTCTATTATTTAACAATCCTTTAACTTATGTTTATAATTATAATATAAACCTGACGAATCTTTAGAAAATTCGTTTACAGAATTATTTATTTCTATAAATATAATCTAACGTTATAAAAACATTTTATCCAGCTCTCTAAACATGCAACGATTAAACTTTTACAAAAGGTTTTGTTCTTTTGACATTTGAACGTGTTTGTATATGAAAGTTATTTCATATTTATTTACAATTCCATTTAATGTATGAAATTGTTTAGAATAAAAAGATGGTTGTTTTAACTAGTTATGAGGGACTATTCAATAGGACGACGTTTCTACAATGAATTTATTCACTCAAGAATTTTGTAGTCTATTACGTTCGTGGAAACTTAATTAATCAGTTTAACATTATGACTATCCGAACTTTAAATGTTGTAATTTTTTTAAAACTTACTGAGACAGAACGTTTTTGACAGTATAAACTGAGACAGCATAAACTTAAAAACTATTATAGAAAATTAAAAAATTACTGTCAACAATATTGATTTCTAAATTCACTAACGAATATAATTTTATATCAAATAAAACAATTTCTATCATTCTGTTCCACGAAAATTCACACGAATTTGAAACCAATAAATCACAACTTGTGCCTTATTAAGATGGTTGACCTCGGTAAACTTTCAATACTATGCGCATGCTCGCCATTTATTATATTTTGGTGTCAACGACATTCTTATTCCGATTTAAGAATGTTTGTAATTGAAGACATAAGTTTCGTGAAAACAACCTTCTTTAGTATATTTTTTTCGTTGAAGTTTTTTAAGTCATGGAAAGGAATATAATAATATGATCTAGTTTACCGGTAGTTGCAGGGGAAACCAATATCTTGTAAAACCTCATTTGTTGTCAATCTCGGAACAAATATTTTGTCTATTGCAATATTTTGTCTAAAAGCAATAATTTGGTTATTATATGGGTACACTGTACATAATTCTTTTAACCTGTGATCTAAATTCATATCCTACTGTTCTATGAAAAATTTTATTGTTATTATTGTCCTATGTTAGTTTATTATACGGCTTATCTACTTCCTACCCAAGTGTCTTCTTTATGTGGCATATATATTCCCATCTTGGCTTATATGCACCAAAGTTTATAATTGTGTAACATTACCTTTAATATTTTTAACTGTTTTGTTTAAAACATGTTCAGAATGCATACATTTTAAAGTTTAAAATTCTTTAGCCACATTTAGCACTTTTCCGTCAAGAGAAAAATTGTAGAAACGTAACAAAAGATGCCAGATTTACGTAGGTCTACTAAATTCCCCAAAGGTCAAGCATGGCAGTCAGTGCTAACAGCTGCTTTAGTCTTCGTTCGGAGGTTATTTGGCCGTCATATTTAAACATTTTAAAATCCCATATTTGATATACAAAAATATCATGTATTTGAATAAATTATTTGATAACTTGAGATTCATACAACATCTGAATTTATTACTTAAAGGTTATGTCGATTTCTGTATTGTAAACTAGAAGCAAATTAAATCATATTATTTCCTAATTCATTAACGGCAAATATGATTGTATTTATCTAATAAACTGACTCAAGTTTAATTAATTACGTTAATTAATTATTTAATTAAAGTTGATTTAATACAATATAAAAGGAAAATAAAAAAACATAAATATGATAAAGCGTAGAATTTAAATTTAAAAATGTAATGTTATAATAAATAAGTTAATGTTTCGCTCTGTATTGTATGAGCTTTACGCCCTCTTTATAGGTCATTCGAATATAATATGAATATTTAAGGAAAGTTGAACTATTAAAGGGTTTTTTTAGTTTATGTAAAGTTTTTATCGACTTTTTAATGACATACATGGTGATAACGTTATTTCTTTGGCGTGTAAATATTTTGCAGCAGTACTTTATATCGCGATAAAGAAATAATTATTGCGGTTTTCATTATCTACCAGATTGCGTTTAAGTATAAATTCTCGATACACGGCTTACGTGTTACATTTAAGTCAATATTTGTAAACACACGAGATATTCAGTAAAAAAAATATTTAAATACTCGTATTTATTTGATGAATTCAACAGCAGGGTTTACTGGTTTGAGAAAATAGTATTAAATGTTTCAAGTATACGCTCTCAGGTTTTGTATAGAACTGTGGACCCGAACGATGTAACTAAACCACAGGGCACTTAATACAAACAGAGTAGTCATCTAATGAAATAGACATAGGGAGATAGTGAGGCCGAATTCGCCATCTTGGTTGGGGAAAAAGCCTCCAATACCGCGCTGTCCAACGCACAAATTTAATAAAAACTTTCACTTGAATCAATGTTTTAACCATGTAGGAAATTAATTTTGGGAATTAAAATTTTGAAACTTGGCAGGTATAAGCAGCATGAGTTCCTCATTCAGAATATTAAACCACAGAAGTAACATATTATTTGATTGTACGCTAAAAAATTAGATTTAATAAGGGCTCCACTTTAAGTAAAATAGAAACGTTACAAAGCGAAAATTTTTCGTATTTGTTGGTTAAAAACGTTTTGTAAGGGTAAAAGTTTGAGATAATTAGTTAGATTTTAATATTCTTTTTATTTCATGTTTGTAGGATCTTTGGTTTACTGGTAATGAAATCGTAAAATAAAAAGTTTTTAAATACTGCGGGTCTATACTCGTACTACTACATTTCCGCCGAGTACTGCAGGCCTTGCATAGATCGCGGCTTTGGTTCCTGTATGCATATATTCACAAGTATTTCTTCAATAAAACAGTTTTAACTTATGTAAATAATTAACTTTTTACATACAAATTTAAATGTATTTAACTAGATAATTTGAAGTTTCTCTATTAAAACTACTTATGCGTTAATGTTTTAAGAAAATGCTAAAGATTTATTTGTACAACGACAAAATTGTATGACAAGGCCTTTTAATTTCTGACATAGGAGGCCTACACTAAAATGCAGAAAAATTATTGTGATAATAAAATAATAGTGTGAAAAATATAAATTTCGAGGCCCCCTTAACAAAAAATGTGTTTTCCTAAAGGTATGTATGAATGTATAGGTCTATGTGTTTGAATCCCGTTTATGTGTCTTTATGTCCATTCTATTTAGAAACGGAAAAGTGATTTTGAAATATTAAAAAGTCAAAAAAAATTGTTGTTAAACCAAAAACTACTACAATCTAAAACTAAACTCAAATTAAACAAAAATAATAATGACTCGCGTTTGAAAATATTCGGTACGTAATGTGTTGGACTCTTATAGATGGACGGTGAGTAATTTTTTTAAATTTAACAATGTTCTTTTTTAAAAATATAGCATTTTATGTTTTGTATTAATGTGAGAGAGTTTGTGTCAGCTACCTGGTACCGTTTATTTGTAATAATTCATTATGTTTTATAATTTGGTAATAGGAATATTATATGAAAAATAATTACTAATGACCCTCGGGATTTGATTTGACGCTCGGGACGTTAGTGTACTGGGTAAGAAAGTGGAAGGGGTCCGCCATCGTGCTGGTGAAGCCTGCTTCACAGGACCTTTAGCCATGTCATCTCTATTTGAATTAAGTGCTCCCTGAACTAAACGAACGAGTGGTTTGTTTATGTATCATATTCTAAAAATGGAATCTGTTACGAATATTAAGTGTGTGCCATTCTTATCATTTCCATAACTCTTCCTGTTGATGTGTATAGTAGAATATCTATGAATCTGAACCTTATAGTACTTTGATTTGTGTCCGTATTCTGGCTGATTATAGGCATTTTAGTCAATCAGAGTACATAAATAGTTTTGATTGATGGAGACTCTCCCAAATGCGTCGTCAGGAATAGATATAACAATGCTTGTTATAACTTTAGGAGCTTGTCATACTTACAATAGCTTTATAGGTCCTTGCTGAAACATAGGACATTATAATCATTCTATAAAATAGAATTAGTTAATGGTCATTATAACTGTAAGATTTATAAAAAAAATTATGAAAGTCTTATCAAAAGTAATTTTAATTGAACGTCACTCTTTATATAGTTAAATAATGTTATTGTTGAATCTAATGTATATGTTTCTCCTACGTAATAATAACTGATAAAAAGTGCTTTATTAAAAGCACTTAGATTTTCAATCCTAAACGCAACTCTTTAAGGTGAGATTGATCTAAACACGCAAAACGCTGCTGGGCTACGAATGTTTTTTTTTTTTGTAAATTGGTCACTCACATGCGGAAATGAAAATGTGCGTGCTGTTAATCAAAACAAGGAAACCCGAATCAGACGGTTTGCGTGCGGATTTAAAGGATTATTTCAATGATCCGTGCAAGGATTAACACAATTATTCGATATTCGGGCAGGACTTGTCCGAATTATAAACGTTAACAATATTGTTATTGTTAATGCTATATTTCAGTTCGTCATGACTTACATTTAGATTTAACAAAACATATTTCGACATATTCTCTTATTTTATTTCTTCAACACAAACACCACTTGTAGGATAAATTAAATATAACTAACTTTTGCAGAAACATTTTAGGCAAGCTTTTAAACAAAATCGATATTAGATGAAAATATTAATATTTACATGTCATCGAACACCATCTCACAAATAATTTGCTTCCTCAAAGACGTTATTTTCAATGAAAAGGTCTTCAGAAAATTAACTTCACACATTATGTAACTACTATAATTAATACAGTAGACTAGTAGTTTAGAGTTTGTGTAGTTACACTAATTGATGATGACGATGTTTTGATTAAAACGCTCGTAGGAAATAGATTGTTAATACTAAGTCGGTCTTTGTTGGTTTTTAATTATTGTTATTTCTATTTAGAAATAAATGTTCTTCTCGAAAAGTTAACTTGCTTTAAACAATTATAAGTATTTCCCTTCCAAATTGTAAACAAAAATGGAAGCACATAACTTAACGTTTAAAGTCTATTTAACGCAGATACCATCGCTCGTTTACAAAGACGGACGCATTAATATACTTACTACCTCATCAGTCAGTGGATAGTGAGTCTTTCCTAACCTTTCTAGAACTTTCTTTCTGAAAGTAATAATTTTTAATCTTTTTAGGTGGACTTATTAGTGTAATTATATTTTATTACCATGAGCATTAGTGTTTATTGTGGCACTGTTTTTGTGCGAATTTTTTTAAACTTCAGCATGTTTAGTTAAACGTTCATAAAAATGTTTGTAGATGATTAAAGTTAGTTTAATATGAAATTGTTTTTCCTGTATACCTTTTTTATGACCATTACCTTAGTTTTTATCATAACCACTTTCATATATTTACGAGCGAATCTATCACACCCGAAAAATACTTCTGAACTGACAAAATAAGTCAAACCGTTCCAGATACATAAAATTTCTGATAAATACTGTACAACCGAAAAGTGATATATATATATATATATATATATATATATATATATATATATATATATATATATATATCTGCCAAAAACAGTTATTCCCTGAAGTTCCTGAGAATAGAGAAAAAAAGTAACTAACTCGGTCCTGACGTCCCAAAAAGTTTGGAAAAAGAAAGATTAAACTTTATATATTCAAAATGCACATTATAATCCATTAAAATATAGCTATAGACTATCCGGTATTTATATAGCCATACCGGATATTGTGAGCTCTTCCTCATACTTCCAGAAGGGATCTACTAACACATATCGAAATGGTGGTCACTTCTTTTGTTAGCAAATTGTATTATTTTTTCTATAAACAAGTATATTTGAACCAATTGGTTTGTAGCTATACATTGTAATGTACAGCATAAAAAACCTTGATTTTTAAATTTTGTGTGTGTTCCAAGTAGGATTTGCATTTGGTTTTACACAGATTTTTAATTTTTAGTCCTCAAACTCTACGCTTTTAAAATAATACGAATAACGTTTTTACAATGTACATAGCCGAGAGCCAGCATGGTGGGTCCGCTCCATTGTATAATCGCTAATTCTCCACGAACAGTACATACATTGCATGTAGGTTGAGCAAGGTGGTTGTTAACAGGCCTCAGTGGGTACAGCTTAGTCCAGCAATGTAGTGAATAGTTACGTGATCTGACTGAACGCTTGTCCCCTTCATTTAATCGATTAGTAACTATTCGTGATATTGGTTTACCGCTATGCTTTCCATGAGACAGTTCCCTGACAATAGTTGACTAACGCCACTGAGGTCCTTTGTATTCTGAATGTACTTCCTGAAAATATATATTACTACATTATATAGAAGTAGGCTATTGTTTCTTAACAAAGCGGAATTGATATTTTTTGTGATATTTATAATATTTCACAGATATATAAATATTATATTTAGACCTTTATAATATTATAATACTTAAACTTTAATTATTTTAGTCAATTTTTTAAGGAAACAAAGAGTTGAAAAAAGGATTTTTTAAAAATATTTACATTAAGTGATTATTCTCTCTCTCTCTCTCTTTCTCTCTTTCTCTCCCCTACATCTCTCTTTCTCTCTCTCTCTCTCTCTCTCTCTCTCTCTCTATATATATATATATATATATATATATATATATATATATATATATATATATATATATATATTTAAACACACATGCACACACACACACACACACACACACACACACACAATGCAACGTCCCCCCGCTTTGTTGGCACAATTACATATTTAATATATAACTGCTGCTCACACCACATCTTTTGTCATGTTTTAGATACCTTTTTTTAAAAGGCTCCTGTGTTCTTTAAACATGATCCGCCAGTAGACATCATCTCTGGGCTTCCATACAAAAAACGAACTAATTTTTAGAATAGCTCAATAAAATTGTTCTCCGGAGAGAACTCGTTTGAAGAAACATTAGGTTCTTAATTTTATATATTTATTAATTAATACAATTTAATTAAAACTGTACTTTGATTGTATAATCATTATTTATCAGTTAAAAAAAACTAAAAGTTTTTATTGGCTGTTCAACACAGGATAAATTCAAATACTGTAAGTTTTTATAATGCATTTAATTACTGATTTTAAACTAAAATAATTATCTTTTCAAATAAAATACATTTTACTCTCTCTTTATCTTCACAAATAATTAATTATTAGTACGTTATTTTTCACATATTTAAATCCTACATTTCATATATAATTCATTAATTACATTTACTCATTTTTAAACAAAACTATTTCCAAATTTAACATAATAAAAAAATGTATCTTCTCATTTCAAGATTGAATTGGTAAATTCACATTTTATTATAAATAATTTTAAAATCTATATGATTCAATAAATCTGGTCTTCTTGAAAATGATTGGCTTATGGCCAAAACCATTTTGTAAATTTAATATTTATTATTCATTATTTAAACATTTTTGTTACACTAATTAATTTTACTACTTTTAAGATTTATTTAATTTTTCAACATAGAGTGAAGTCATTGTTTAAGTTTAATTGGTAATTTGAATTTAATAAATTTAACTGACTAAATTTGACGTTAATTTATATATAATAGAGAAAATGACTTGCCAAGGATTTCCCTGCCGGTCCTAGAGTCCTCTCGTCTGGATTCCCTGGTCCATGGACATCGGAAGTTGCCATCCCTGGTCAGTCGATGGAAGTCTTTCTCCATTTCCGCGTCCTGGAGGCTGAGTCTGGAGCCCTTGTCCATGGATGGTCTTAGACGGCGGAAGCGTGATGGTTTGGTCCCATCTGGCCTTATGGTGGTTCTAGGCGCGATCCGACATTACGGCCGTTATCAACTCGTCTTAAACATTTTTACAGACTCCCTTACAGGTCCCTAAGTTACTGTATTTATTGCGGCTATGTAACCCTTCCCCCCTGCTCGTCGCTATATCCATGCTTCTTTTCTTGTGCGGGCGGGTTGGATAACGTATTAGATTCAACCTGCATAATTTTGTTATCTTTTTTAGAACACTGAAAAATGTCTATTATTTTAAAATGGCTGTAACGTTTTTGTTATTTAAGTGTTTTAATTTAGTTTTCACTATTGTTCATTTTGGATCTTGCTGGTCATTTTAAAATGTCAGTGATAGTTCTACGTGACCTAGTTCTCAACTTAGCATTTTTCGCCACTTAGAAAATTTCACTGCACTCCCGTTTGTCAAATTTAGTTAGTTATTACAGTTTCATGCTATTATAATTTTTAATTTTTCTTAATAATACTTATTCAAAATTTTACTGACTTCTTGACTCTTTACAACGTTTCCTTATACCATAAATTAAAACCTTATTATTTAAATATTAAAATTGTTTTTTAAAAAATAGGAAATTATTAATTTCCCAATTTGAACGGCCTTCCAAACCGTTACAACACACACACACACACACACACACACACACACACACACACACACACACACACACACACACACACACACACACACACACACACACACACACACACACACACACACACACACACACAAAACACACACATATACATTAAGCTAGAATGAAGAGTATTACAAAAGGTATTACTAAATCAATCTCTATTTTCTACATCGAATTTCATTCCATCTTCATGTTTATTGCGAGTAGATAATCCTCCTTCGCTTTTTTTGCTGCTTCCCTCTTTGTCTGATCATATTATCTATTCACCTTTGCATCGTCTATTTTCTGGTATTGCAAAATATTTTGAAATTTTCTTCTGCTTACTTCTCAATGTAATACGTTATCTAAATTTTCATTTCTTCATCTCGAGTAGTTTTTCCAGTAGTTTGAACAGCATACTCTACAATTCGCTTAGGCAGTTTGAAAATTGTTTGAAATCCATGCTACACTTTAAGTTTCACCAGGTAAATTTTCTCACCTATATATAAGCTAAAACATATGCTGAGGAGAACCAATAAAAGAATATGAAATGGTTGGAATTACTAATAAATATCATTGCAAAATACAAAGAACTAGTTCTTCACTAAGATATTAAATGGAAAAGTTACCATTCTACATGAAACAGAATGTAACATATTGATTTAAATAAGAGCATAGCTAACAAGAAACCTAGTAGCATTATAAAAAAAATTGAAGCATTAGATCCTCATTTTTAATGTTCTTTTTTAATTTAGAGATTGTTATTTCAGATATGATCTGTTAGTTATTGAAAAGTATAACATTACTTGATTTTTTATATAGAGTCCGCAACATGAACAATTACATAGCGTTTATAAAATATCAGCTGACTTGAACTGATTCTTCATCACTCCAACAATGCAATTTGTAGAAACATGTTCTGTCTTTGGACATTGTATTATGAATAAATCATTACTTAATTTTCACTTCGGACATACACTATTTTCTAAAACAATTATTTTGTTGATTGTGGTAGCTTTCACTTATTAAAGTACTCATTTAGGTAATCTATTACTTACCATTACTAGAGGTGTTTAGTAACAACCTTGAAATGGAATATCGATAGTGATTTGACCCTATTAATGTTTTAGAATTAAATAAATCGCTTTGAGAATAATGTTATTTGCCGGTATTTCTATTAGTCGTAATTTTGCACTTCGCCCCTGATTTCGTTAGGTTATTATTAATGTGAAGTTAACACCTAACGTTAAGTTTTCTCCCAGCCTAATACAATGTGTGCAAAATATCTGGTTAAATAAATTCAAGATAATAATTTCGTTCATTTCGTAGGTTATACGTTGCTGAGAGATAAACTGCGAGAAGAATGTTGACCGGGTAACATAAAACTCTAACACTGTATAGGCTTAAACCTTAATAAATATCAAATCCAAATATTTCACTTTACATCTAACTTTATGTAATACATAATATATATAATACTTACTGAAAGGTGTTAACTTGATTAGATGTTACAAAAGGTTTTACCTGGAAACAAAAAATACATTTTAGGTAATCTCAATAGTTAATTAATTTCATTACCTTTACATATTTTTTAACTTATTAAAAAGAAAATAGATAACTTGTAGCATAGTTATGGTAAAGTTAAAAGTTATTAAACAAATATTCTTTGAGCTTAGCTTGTGAGGTTATGTTAAAAACAAATAAAAACATACACAAAACTCACAAATTATTCATTTATTTACTCATACGCGTTTCAATGACCAAGTCATCATCATCAGTGAGTGTTACTACTACAAAATCTAACTTACAACTAGGCCTTAATCCAAATTCTATATTATTGTAATTAGCGTAACAAAAGGGGAAAAAAATAAAATTTATTGTAACTTTTAGGTTAAATATTTTGACATAATAATAATGTGTAATATTAATTATCTATTTTGTTTATATGTAATTATGTTGTATGTTACAAATTTTATTGTAATTATTGAGTTAGGTACAAAATTTCTATTTGTTGTATCATGT
Source organism: Prosapia bicincta (assembly GCA_036971475.1). Taxonomy (NCBI): domain Eukaryota; kingdom Metazoa; phylum Arthropoda; class Insecta; order Hemiptera; family Cercopidae; genus Prosapia; species Prosapia bicincta. The sequence continues at coordinate 52,142,833 of JBAIZL010000001.1, read as the reverse complement.
TTAAAGTAGAGTTAGTAACTGTTGTTTTGACAAGTGGGCGTGGCAACGCATACTGTATAGATACGGAAGTGTAACCTTACTTTCACCCTAGTTGTAAGTTAGAGTTTGTAGTGGTAACAGTCATTGATGATGATGACTTGGTCATTGAAACGCGTATGAGTAAATAAATGAATAATTTGTGAGTTTTGTGTATGTTTTTATTTGTTTTTAAAAGTTATTGTTTGTCATTGGCCAATAAACATATGTAATAAGAATACCAAGATTGGTTAGACAACTAAAATATTTCAGTTTGGAAATTTGACTCAAAAACCATTAATATATAAAAAAAATTAAGTAAAATCCTACTGAGGTTAACAAAGAAAAATTTTATTTTAGTTAACCTAGGGCATTATTTATGATATTAAGTTGTAACCATGGCAACCGTTTAAGGTTGTACAGTGGTGGTTTCGACGACTACCCGAGTGTGTGTGTGTGTGGGGGGGGGAATGCATGTACATTTTTGTAAGTATTGGAAAGTTGGTGCAGTGCCAATGCAAGTTAGACTTCGAGCATGAAGATTAAGTGTACTAAGAAATAAGAATTTTCAATTCCAGTGAAAGAAACTGGAACTTCACTTTGTGATAAAAGATTCCAAATATTCAAAATTTACCTTAATTTATTTTGTATTTTAAAATTTGATCGTAAATTATTACAAATATAACTAAAACCAAATTTGGTTCTATGCCATAGAAGACAGACATAACAGATCTCTCTTTATAACAGGTCTGTGATATTATTATTTTTTAACAGAATGTGGGAAATTTAGGCTGTAATTTGTCGGGGATATTTTAATTTTATCAGTCACTGTGTCTAATCGATATTTTAGTTTAATTAAAAACCTGTATAAATATTAGTGAACTAAAAATTCTAAATTTATCAATAAGTTGGCTAAAATTTACGTTATTTTTCTCCATAATCTGGTACCATCAATTTTACTTGTGTATTCTGACAAATATTGAGTAATGAGAAATTATTATAATTCGTAATAGTTTATGTATCTTTCCTTCAGTACTTTATTCTGTATTAACTGTTTGACGGCTACTATTTTCCTCAATCGTTCCACTCAGTTCACCGTATAATAAAGAACAAACTCAAGCCAATTATAACAACAGTGTTGAGAAAAAAACCATGGTCTACTGGTAACACGCTAATTTCCGGATATTTTCTATGTAGGTCGACGGTCGCGACATTTCGAACACTTACGGGTCATGACTTACGGAGCACATCTACATAAACACATCACATCTGAGATCTGCACACTTTGAATAAAACCGAACTATTACGAATAGTGACTACCTTGCGTAGAAAGGCGTACAATCTACACAGTGTTAGGAGTATAATGAATGGCGGGAAAGGTATGGTCTACTTGGAAGTATGAAGGCGAACGAAATTAAGCTGAGGGCCTGTACTACATCTAGTGTATTCTTTCGTACAACAGCTTGCATAAACGAAACCAACAACATCCTACTCGGTTGTCAATGCATAAGCAATTTAAATAATTACACTTTTGGCAAAAAGAAACACTACCTACTTACTGATATTTTTCTGCAGACGCGTTTCGCACTAGCTCAGGCTATGAGTCATGGATAATAGTCTGTCCGTGACTCACAGCAAAGAACAATGCGCTGACCTAATGCAAAACGCATCTGCTCATAAACATAAATAAGTAGAGGTTTTTTGACAAGTTAAAACCAAAAGCGTAATTATAGAAAAATCCCAATATGTACAACACAAAAACTGCAATTTAAATAAAATAAATTCTACTCTACTAATATCTAAAATATGTTTTTTTAAAAACAAAAGAGAATATGAAAAATCTTTATAGAAAACAAAAAAATTTTAAAAAAACACAAATAAATAAATAAATAAAGTCTTTATAACAAATAACCCTATGAAAAAATAACTTCTCTCTTTTTTCCTTAGTGCATTGTTGGAGGTAATGGTAAAATATCGTTATAATTCTGGAACATAATTTGCATTTTGGGAGTGTAAGCTCCCTTATGTAAGAATATAAACACAAAGGAGGAAATTGCACCATTATTATTTCTACTGGAACACTCAGAAATCCATCTTGTAAAGGGGGTTCAACGAGAAATAAAGTAATAAAAGTCGACAAGTTTTAACAACTTGAGAGCAGTGCAAAGGTACATTGTTTATTTATTCATTTGGTATAGTACAAAATTATTAATTTTGTATAATATTTGTATTTATTCAGTTTTATCCAACTGTAATTTAATTTTCCAGAAAGTACCTGCGGTGAGTTTGCACTATTTTATAGTATTATCATAGTATCTCATAGTATTATAATTATTTTTGAAGTTAGAACAAATGTGTTCAACTTTCAGCGACAGATGAAATGTTTAAAATGAAATAAGTCGTAACTTGAATAAATATTCAATTGTGTAACTGGTGATATCGTTAATGGCTACAATTCACTGTGATGCAGTTTGGCGCAAGAGTGTTTGTCAGTACAAGCATACTGAAACTTTCCCTTTCAACAAGGAGAGAACAACATGCGTTCATTATGTTCAATGCATTAGATTCGCGTTCATAACAATGGATGTGTGACGTTTAAAGTTAGCACAGTACAACCATAGGTTATAGTTTTCCGATACAATATCGCAACAATTCAGCTTCATATAATGCAAAACAGAAGTGGTAGTTTAATTGGGAAACTCTATTATAGCAGAAGTGTGATGCATGTGAGCCCGTAGCTGAGTTAAAGTTTGTTTCGGACAGGCTATGTCGATAATTTAGCACATTACGACTTCCAGTATTACTGAATGAAGAAAGTGTCAAATATAGTTTAATCGACTTAATTCCAGCAAAGGTTTGACGTATCTGTAACTACACTTCATTAGCTAAACCTAATATTTTCATTTGGGGAACTAATATATGAAACAGGAGTTCAGCGTTTTGTAGCGATAAGTTGTATTTCGATTCTTAACCTGAAAATATTATTTCGGGCAATAAATAAAAGTGTTTTTTTTACCTGGCATCAATTATTTTCAAACGAGATAACTGAAAAAAAATATTTAATTTATTTTATTTCTATTTTATTTAATTAAAATTATTTTAATTTAATATGCGTACTGTAATTTTTCAAGTACGCAAAAATGATAAAAGCTTAGGGTAATTTTTAAGGGTTATTTTTATTGCAATATAGTTTGTTTCAAAATTATTTTACGCGATTTTCATTTACGGTGTAAAAAAATTAAATAAATGTTTTAAAATATACTGTTTTACAGAAAATTGTTAAAACAGTTTAGAAAAGTATTGAAATTTATATTTTTAGCAATTATGTTTGTCTTTAAAACACATGTTTACTTTAAGAAAATATGTTCCGTCTTATCAATAGGATTATATGTTTATTTTGACCCTAAAAACATTAAATTCTATGTTTTACAAAATTATTTTGGAATTTAGAACAAATTATATAAGATTTAATTATACAAAATTTAGGTATACACTCGCCTATTCCAAAGAAATGTTGTGCCGGAATTTCAAAGCAGTCTGTGAAATATAGATTACAGATTATAAATATTACAGATTTGATTATTCATTTAGAAGTTGTAGAATACAATCCAGTTTAATCAACAGATTATTTTTTGCATCAGAGTTGTTTCTATATAAAATTAATTATTGGTTTTAGATTTGATCGTTGTCCACTGTTCGTCATTCTAAGACATTAATCTAGTCTTGGAATGGAAACGTCACTGGACAGTTTCTGTCGTTAGCAGATCAACCATTTTAGAATTTTAAAGTTAATTTGTAACAACAAATAACTGAATTGTTGGTAAGAGTTCAGTAAAGTCTTTCGTCAGCATATTGAAAGTTTCAAGTGGATAGACTGGCTGGTAAAGTATTGTTACGTTTTACAGGGATTCAATAAACTATAAGGCAATTTTAAACTAATTAAATATTTAATAATTCACACACCTAATAAAAATAAAAGTTACCTACACTTTTAATTTCGTATAATAATAACTACTGAGTTCGCGAACAGTATATTTACATTTAGCATAGACTGTCCATTTCTCTCACGAATGCTATTACTTTCATCATTAAATTCCAAACAATAATCTTCCTTCAGGGACAACAAAATTTTATTTTATTACTTGTTTAGTTTTTTTTTTGGCGAAAAACAAATAAGGTTATTATTGCCGCACAAAACCATTATATATATATATATATATATATATATATATATATATATATATATATATATATATATATATATATATATAATAAATTGAAAATGTTAAAAACAAGAATACTTTTAATGCATATATTTATTCAAAGCTTTTCGCCGATAAAACAGTATCAGCATATTCAGGAAAATAATTATCTAAAAATATTTTTACAAAAATTAAATCATGTATATCATATATATTAGATATTCATTTAAAGTATTCTTGTTTTTGAAATATTTTTAATTTATTAATTATATATATATCAAATTGCTGCTTTTAACAATTTCACGTATTTTCTAGCAGCTTTACTTCTAGATAGTTCTAGGACGGAACGGTGCGGTCGTTGTGTCTGCTTATGCTCGAAAGGGCTTGTAAAGGTATCAATCTGTGTGTCATAAACTCGGGTGAGTCCCGTGCACGTAACAGTATAATAGACAGAGGTTTAACAGATTAATGTAACTTTTAAGATATCTGTGAATATAGTTAATTTTATTATAGCTATAGTAACATAGGGCACACGTTTCTTGAAGCTGGACGTTCAAGACTAGGCAGTAGTCATAGTATTGCATGACAGTGAAATATATAATAGATTGACAGAGTGGGTTATATGGCGATGCTAGAGTACCTGTATAAGGAGATGCACATATGTTTCGATTGCCAGTTGTCATTGTCATGGTCATTCTGAAAAGGTTGCTTGAATTGAACAGTGACATTTTAATGAATAAAGTATATTTGTTTCTGTTAGTGAATAGGTACTTCAAGTAGTCGACATCTGTGATGAGTGCATTTTTTAATGACGTAAGTAGCTTGTTCACTAGATAGAATCGACTTAAGTACAATAGATCCATTGCATTGCAAAAGAAGGTTCACAGTATATATAACTAGACTTTATTTTATAATAGTTTGGATTAAAAAAACAATCGCACAGTATGTTGAAACTTTCGAAATTATACTTAAAGACTAGGAAGAATATATTGAATAATAGGTAACTAAGTCCAAAATTAAATTAATTATTTTATTTCTTAAGTAAGTTGTGTTACTTCTGGAACAATAGGTATTTTAAAGGAAACGTAGGAAAAGTATGTGAACAATAGGGATATATTTCAGTGAAAAAAAGTGATGAAAAAGGTTTGGTATATTGAATAATAGAGTTTGGCAACATTTGTGCAGTAGGAAGAATAGATTAAATATTAATAGCGGTATTGAAGTTTAGAGCTTGATTACTGCATAATACTTATAAACGAATTAGAATTTGTTGAAGTTTAACAGCTTTATTCAATTTTGTAACCTAGCTGAATCTCTGACAACAGTTTATTAAATTATTTTCTGCAGCCCGTCAGGAAAAAGGCATATATATTTCTTAGAGATTTGAAAATTTAAGTCTGTTAACGTTTGAAGAACCGTTTAAACTTTAAAAAACCTATTCAAATTATAGTCTTTTCACATCAATGAACATAGTGCATTTAATAATTCTTTACAGTTTGTATGAAAAAAAGAAATATTTCTTATGACATAGAATAAAGTAAAACTTGTTAAGACTGAGCCGTTATTTTTATTATTTTATACCTTCAGCCATATTAATATATTTTATAAATCTGGGCGATTGACGTGTAATAAAAGGCCGTAGTATGTCTTGAACAAACTCGCCTGTTCGAGGTAATCCGCAAACATCTGCAGAGAGGAGAAGTGTGGGACTCACTGAAGCGTATTAAACAAGCGCCCTATGCAGCGATTCACGCTAAATCTGTACAATACCTTGTATTCTTTCACTAATTAGTGGAAACATTTCATAAGATTGTCGTGTCTGCTATGCTAAGTTAAAGTATAAAGCAGGCTTCAGTGACACTCAGGTAAAAAAAACTGTAAACGTTTCAACTTGCAATTTTTGTGTTGTACGTCTTGAGGGTTTTTATAAATTTTTTGGTATCACTTGGCAATAAAACCCGTCTAATATACCTTATTGTGTATAAATCACTATCTTTGGTATCACTTGGCAATAAAACCCGTCTAATATACCTTATTGTGTATAAATCACTACCTTTGGTATCACTTGGCAATAAAACCCGTCTATTATACTTTATTGTGTATAAATCACTATCTTTGGTATCACTTGACAATAAAACCCATCTAATATTCCTTATTGTTTATAAATCACTACCTTTGGTATCACTTGGCAATAAAACCCGTCTAATATACCTTATTGTGTATAAATCACTACCTTTGGTATCACTTGGCAATAAAACCCGTCTATTATACCTTATTGTGAATAAATCACTACCTTTGGTATCACTTGGCAATAAAACCCGTCTAATATACCTTATTGTGTATAAATCACTACCTTTGGTATCACTTGGCAATAAAACCCGTCTATTATACCTTATTGTGTATAAATCACTACCTTTGGTATCACTTGGCAATAAAACCCGTCTAATATACCTTATTGTGTATAAATTACTACCTTTGGTATCACTTGGCAATAAAACCCGTCTAATATACCTTATTGTGTATAAATCACTATCTTTGGTATCACTTGGCAATAAAACCCGTCTAATGTACCTTATTGTGTATAAATCACTACCTTTGGTATCACTTGGCAATAAAACCCGTCTATTATACTTTATTGTGTATAAATCACTATCTTTGGTATCACTTGACAATAAAACCCATCTAATATTCCTTATTGTTTATAAATCACTACCTTTGGTATCACTTGGCAATAAAACCCGTCTAATATACCTCATTGTGTATAAATCACTACCTTTGGTATCACTTGGCAATAAAACCCGTCTATTATACCTTATTGTGAATAAATCACTACCTTTGGTATCACTTGGCAATAAAACCCGTCTAATATACCTTATTGTGTATAAATCACTACCTTTGGTATCACTTGGCAATAAAACCCGTCTAATATACCTTATTGTGTATAAATCACTACCTTTGGTATCACTTGGCAATAAAACCCGTCTAATATACCTTATTGTGTATAAATTACTACCTTTGGTATCACTTGGCAATAAAACCCGTCTAATATACCTTATTGTGTATAAATCACTACCTTTGGTATCACTTGGCAATAAAACCCGTCTATTATACCTTATTGTTTATAAATCACTACCTTTGGTATCACTTGGCAATAAAACCCGTCTAATATACCTTATTGTGTATAAATCACTACCTTTGGTATCACTTGGCAATAAAACCCGTCTATTATACCTTATTGTTTATAAATCACTACCTTTGGTATCACTTGGCAATAAAACCCGTCTAATATACCTTATTGTGTATAAATCACTACCTTTGGTATCACTTGGCAATAAAACCCGTCTAATATACCTTATTGTGTATAAATCACTACCTTTGGTATCACTTGGCAATAAAACCCGTCTATTATACCTTATTGTGTATAAATCACTACCTTTGGTATCACTTGGCAATAAAACCCGTCTATTATACCTTATTGTGTATAAATCACTACCTTTGGTATCACTTGGCAATAAAACCCGTCTAATATACCTTATTGTGTATAAATCACTACCTTTGGTATCACTTGGCAATAAAACCCGTCTATTATACCTTATTGTTTATAAATCACTACCTTTGGTATCACTTGGCAATAAAACCCGTCTAATATACCTTATTGTGTATAAATCACTACCTTTGGTACCACTTGGCAATAAAACCCGTCTATTATACCTTATTGTTTATAAATCACTACCTTTGGTACCACTTGGCAATAAAACCCGTCTATTATACCTTATTGTTTATAAATCACTACCTTTGGTACCACTTGGCAATAAAACCCGTCTATTATACCTTATTGTTTATAAATCACTACCTTTGGTATCACTTGGCAGTAAACCACTACTTACTGATATTTTTTAGTAGATGCGTTTCGCACTAGGTCAGTGTATTGTACAATTGCAGTGTCATGTCCGTGACTCACAGCATTGAACAATGCATTGACCTAAATGCATCTGCTGAAAAATATCAGTAAGTAGTGGTTTTATTGCCAAGTGATACCAAAGGTAGTGATTTATAAACAATAAGGTATAATAGACGGGTTTTATTATATATTTTCATTTGAAAAAATTAGTAGAAAATAAACTTTAAAGAAGCTAAGCTCTACTAGATACAGAAGTTCGTTCAATCAATGACAATTAAAAAGGTTCAACAGTTAAATACTGGGTTTCATGTATGGAATAAATAAAATATCTGTATCAATTATTCCTGACAGTCAACTACCGCAGAGGCAGTAACAGTTGTGACTAGAATTGCAATATAATAGTATTTTTAACTTTTGATATGATATACTATTTTTATTCGGAATTATCTAGGTTTTACCTGAATTTGTTTTTGGCCGGAAACGCTTAGTCACAGACCTCCAGAGCCACGACTAATTCTACCCTTGTTTTCTTCCCATTTTGTACCTAATCTATTCCCTGAAAATCTTTGGTCATACATACATACGCGACGTTTAATATTATAAGTTATAAACATGTTAGGTTACTAATATTTATATAGTGTTGTTTTAACTTAAAGTTACCTTGTCAAAAAAAGGTACATAATTGCATAAAGGTAAATGCATATAGGTAAAGGTAAATAAAAGCTACATAATTGCATAAAGGTACATGCATATAGTTAAAGGTAAATAAAAGGTACATAATTGCATAAAGGTACATGTGTATATAGGCGAAGGTAAATAAAAGGTACATAATTGCATTAAGGTACATGCATATAGGTAAAAGTAAATAAAAGGTACATAATTGCGTAAAGGTACATGCATATAGGTAAAGGTAAATAAAAGGTACATAATTGCGTAAAGGTACATGCATATATGTAAAGGTAAATAAAAGGTACATAATTGCATAAAGGTACATGCATATAGGTAAAGGTAAATAAAAGGTACGTAATTGCGTAAATGTACATGCATATAGGTAAAGGTAAATAAAAGGTACCTAATTGCGTAAATGTACATGCATATAGGTAAAGGTAAATAAAAGGTACATAATTGCCTAAAGGTACATGCATATAGGTAAAAGGTAATTAAAAGGTACATAAATAACTTTAAATTATTGTATTATTTAATAAAGGATCTTTTCAGCTCGTTGTATTGATGCCTACCATTCATGGCTCGTAGAGGATTATTAAGAAATAATTTATTTATTATTAAATAAAAAATATTTATTCTACGATAATTAATCGTGGAGGATTATTATTAAGAAATAAATTTTTTTTTTAATTGGGATTTTAAATTATTATTTAGGTGTTTGTAATCTACCCACCTAAAGATGTAAACATCTACTCTAGTATATAATGTAGTGTAATAACACTTTTGAAGAAATAAAGACCATGTTTAAGTGTTGTATTAAATTTCTTTTCAAAGATTTATCGCATCTATGATGACAGTCATTTATTAATTCTTTAACGTTTGTTAACATTATCGGAAAAATGTTAGCATTTTCTAGACGATAGTAAAACTTTGAGCTTGGTAACACTTGTAGATGAGCTGGAGTCAATTGAAGTTTAAAGGCTTCAAGTTTTAAGATGTTTATAGAATTATGACGCATCTACGATCATCAATAGACTACTTAACATTGTTTTTAAGAAGAAATGGTAACTATTATTCAGGTAATTAAAACTTCAAAACTGTTACATACTTATCGCTCTGTTAACAATATTTCTTTATAGTTCTTAGGAAAATGTTCTCTATTATGTGACACATCGATCACTTTGATCATGATAATAACTTGTTAACATTTGTAGAGGAGGAGGTGATTGAATTTTAATCACTTTATTCAATTACGTAACCTAGTTGAGTCGCATCTGTGAACACTGCTCACTTAATTATACTTAATAGCATGGTAGAAAAATGTCTGTTGTTCAGCATATTGAAACTCTAAATCTTGACAGTCCTAATACTGTAGTTGTAATAAAGATTGATTAATTTCAGATTAATTTTCCCGCTAGAATTTATAACATCTGTGACCGTTGCTAATGTGTGTTTTGTTGCATTAAACAGCTATTTCAAGCAGCAAGCAGCTTTTTTCAATTTGTAAAACCCAATTTTTTTTCCGTGTAATATGTTTTTGTACGTTTTCTAGACCGAAACTAAATTTTTTAGTTGTCACGTACACGGAATAAACACCAATTTTGTGGGTGTGTATTGCACCAGTAGAATAGGTAGAATCGATTCAGTGTAATACGTTTAATTTTGTAACAGAGTTTGGTCGCATCTGTGTCCTACATCCAATTCAGCCTTCCATTACAGTTATTTATGATTTATCTGCGATAGTTTAGCTGTAAACGGTTATACAAATATTATGGACACTATTACAAGGAATAAGTTCTTTACAAACAAACACACACACACACACACACTCATACCTATGCTCTTACTGACGTTGTTGTGATATAATGAAGCACCTTGATTATCAGAGAACAGGAAAAAGTAAATTGAAAATATGTAAATCTTCTGACTTAAGGGTAAAGTAGCTCACACCCCATTATTATCCAAAGCGAGAAAATTTACTCAGAGAAATTTACGTCTAAACTGGGCATATAGAATGCCCGACCTTTTCCCCTACTAGAAAGGAAATATTCGTCTGCAAGAATAAAAGGTTTCATGTAACACGGATGAAAAATTATGTAACATGAAAATTTAGGATATTTTATTTCCTTCTTGCTTAACATATGTAACGTTGGGTATATTTATCAATGTTTAGGTTAGCGTTGTTGAGAAAGACGGCAGCGGTTTTAAATGCAAGAGTTGTTTAGTTAATATTTGTGAGATTTTTTAATATAATAAGCTTTTAAGTTCGTGTATTTTAGGTCTGTAAATTTCATATCGCCTCAATGTTAAGAAATACGGTCATATAAGATTGATTACATAGAATTTCAATGTTATGTTCTGGCCTGTGAAACTGTGACGACACGAGGTTAAAAAAATGACAGATCTACAAAAAGTGCTACGTTTTTTGTTTATATTTTTGGACTATTTTTGAAAACTACGGTGGTTTTACACACTCTAGGATTAGTCTTGGCTTTTTTTTACTGTGTTACAGTTTATTGTTAGTTTACTATCCTGTTGCTATGCCCCCTGATTTTTTAGAATGTTTTTTGAAGTCTTGGTTATGATTTGTGAGTGTGATCAGTTGCTTCCCTCTACTGGGTTATTTTCCTTTTTTTTGATTTGGCTCCGTAGGTTTCATGTCATTTATTCCAGTAACATTTTTTAAAAATTCAATTGTTTTCGCGCAAGCAATTGTATATATATATATATGCGCGCGCGGGTGTGTGTATGTGTGTGTGTGTGTGTGTGTGTGTGTGTGTGTGTGTGTGTGTGTGTGTGTGTGTGTGTATGTGTGTGTGTTGTGTGTTTGTGTGTGTGTGTGTGTGTGTGTGTGTGTGTGTGCGTTTGTGTATGTGTGTGTGTGTGTGTGTGTGTGTTCTACATTTTATTTAATTACAAAGATTAAAAGTTCTCCATAGTTTGAACCATCTAAGAAAGAAGTGCATTAGTTAATATTTATACTCTTAATATGTTTGTGAAAATATTTGGTCACAGATAAAGTCAATCTTACGTTATCACGCTTTGGATATCGCTCTTGGGTTTGTGGGTTGTGTTGGGATTTGCTCTCAGAGACACATTGCTAAACGGAACGTTTTCGCTGGGCTTAACTTTACTGCTTTTAAACAAAGGCAAGAACAAACTGGTAGTGTGAAAAGTTAAGCAGCTCTGGTGTAACATACTTGTTGGTCTTTACCAATTAACGAAAGAACAAACTTCTATGATCTATCTTGCTGTTATTTTATTTAAATGGATAGATATTTATGTCTTTATACTTGTAACAGAGAGGGTTATTTTGTTCATGTATCGTCTTGATTTTTTCAACAGCAAAGTTTTAATAGTGTAATTATTAAGTGAACCCAAATAGTTCGTACGATAATAACTTTATAGCAGTTTAAAATTATTTAACCTATAAATTACGGCTTTTTGTTTTATGTGGTCGAAAATTATTTACTTTACATAAGTTAGGCCAAGTCGTGGTGATTCAAAGTTTGGACATAAATTTAACAATTTGGCTTATTAGGCCAATTGTTGACAAAAAACTCTGTCCATTTATGGACTGTCTTGGTGAGAATTCAAACACGTTTAATATAACTGTGATTTGATGTACCACATATTGAATTTTATGACATTTAGTATTATTTTATTATGTATGTCAGTGTGATTGTGTTGTATTGCATGTGTGAGCTTATATGTTGTTTATGGATAAGGTTTGAGCTTCTGAAAAGCGTTCCAATTGGGAATCGTACTGTAGAACAATGTTTTAAAACTCTTTAAAGTTAATTTAATAAAATTTCTCGAAATAAAGCTAATGTATCGGAAATTACAGAACGTAAGGTATTAACTTTAGGATGAAATTGAAAAATATAATTCATTTAAATAAAATATAATACATTTATAAAACAATGTTTAATTTTAAAATTAATCCTAAAATGTGTTACCTATGAAAAAATATTCCTCTCATCCTGTTACGCCCAACAAATATTTACTTAAGCCTGTAATGTTTTTCCCAATACATCGAACAGAACTCTCTCATTTTCGTTCGATCCCTTGCTATTTCAAGTCCAAATTCATATAAACTAGCCGTTTGCAAAATATAATAGCAGTTTGATAATTTATAATAATAAATTAAAAAATATCTGTCCTTTAAGCTGTAGAAAAGGGCAAAATATCTAAACAGACGTACGTCAATACAATAACTGCGCCTAAATTATTTAATTCAACACACTCGTAATTTCAACTGGCAGAGATGAATGGAACTTTAGAAAGAAAAAGTGTGTAAATATTGGCACCAGATATAAATGAACTCTATCATCTGTAGCTAGGGATTATGTATCGATTGAATTTCCCTTTCAGTCACTTTATGAGGGTGGAAGGCAATTTTTTATCCTCTCGACTTAAAGACAATTCCCTTGCGAAATTCATTCAAAGAAAATCATATGAAAATAATTCCGTCAGTTCAGGAACAACTTTCCCTTTTATTCATTCAACTCAGTCCTTTAACTTATGGTAATAACCTGAGTTCTAATATATTATTAGGCCCTAATATTACAATTAGTTTTCTGGTAAATTATCTAAAACCTAAACTAATGATTGGCAAATTCAGATTAATATTTGATAAAATATATTTTTAATAACTACTGACTCTAAAAAAAAAAAAATTTGTAGCTTCTTTTTAAAATTTTTGAAATTTGTTATTCAAAAAAATGTATGTAGACAGAAGTGCTAATTTTATTAATAAAGAATTTCACAGAACTTTCATTTCCAACAGTTGTAACTGAAGTGCGAGTTCAACGACTCGTAACAAATAACACAAAAGGCGATTTTGTAAACAAGCCCGTAAATTTGTACCCCCACACATTTACTTTGTACTAATCTTCTCGTGTTTGCTATTTAATGTGTAATTTTAAAGTTTTCTATCAATTTAATCTCAATAAATTCGACCAAATAATTTATTTAGAAGATACTCAGCATACCTATGTATGGATGAGCCGTCAGGGAAATCTGTAACATCACGAAGAGTTGCTTACCCGATAAAAAAAGTTTATGTTTGCATTGTATTATTCTTAAAATATTTATTATATAAAGATATGATTAGACGCAAATTAAAAAAAAAAACGTGGACAGATTTAGAAGTTCGACAACAGACTCTGCAAAATTTCCAACATATTAGTGTACAACATTTTATAACATGACAAAAAAGTTCCACATTATTCTAGGGTTTCTTTGGATTCTACATTATTATTATTATTTTAAATGTTGCAACAATTATAACTAAATCTATTATAATTAAATCTAGTCGATTTAGAACGATGTGTTTAATTAATGAGTTACGCTTTCCTTCATTAATATTACACTGCAGTTTACGCAATATATCTAAATATTGAAAATTATACAGTATTTACAAACACAATGTACCATCTACTTCTTTATTAAAAGAGTAAAGGAAAATTGGTAACTCTTTTCAAATTGATTGATGCTACTACTTATTCTCAATTAAAAAAAATTAATTCTTCGGACTATGCACTTTAGTTTTAAAAGTTCAAAAATTTTAAAGCGTTCTAAGATTGTTAACATTTTTTGCGTTTTTAACTATTTTCGATTGTTTGCTGGTATTTGGTGACTATTTCTGACTAATCGCTGGAGTTGAGCTACCATTAATGAATGTTTTCAAGTGTTACTATTCTTTTCTATGTTTGGAATCGTATTAATCTTTATTTGGTTAAGTTTGGCTTATACTCCCAATTTTGTTAATGTTTTGGTACCATCCTCATTCTCTACTGGCGTTTGGTCGAAATTCTTGATTTCTCTTGACATTTGTTATTATTATTTACTGTGGTTTGAATAATGTTGATCTTTCTCTTTTCAGATTTCTTTTCTTTTGTTTACCTTGACTGTTTTTTTTGTTGGCGTTTAGCTAAAGAACCTATTTTGTTTTTAGTGTATAATTATTATTTCTGATTATTTGTTAGTATTTGGTTTTCTTCAATAACTCTAAACGTCCGAAACCTACAATAACATTAGAGATACGACATGCCTTCTTGAAAATCTACGCCATGTTGGTTCAATTAACTTTTTTACATAAGTATAAGATAGCTTGAGGTTTTTAGTGTCATATTTTTTCCTATAACGCGACCACAAGTAGACTACGATTTAAAATCACTATATTTTTTTTATTAACGAATGAGAATTGTATTCGCTTATTTGCGATATTTAATGTGGCAAAAATTTGAATACGTTTAGTTTAGTTGATATTTAACAATCGGTCCATTTGTATATGTAGCGATCACCCCGATATCTAAATGTCACATATCTTTGCATGGACATTACCTATAGCTAGGAAACAGCCAATGACAACTAAACTGTATTCGTCGACAACAAATTACATCAAACACGTGCTCAAACCAAGTAAATAACCATGATATAATAAAATAAAATTTTTATATTACAAAAAAATTGTAAAAAATTTTAAATAAAATTGAGTTTTACAAAATTTATATTTTAAGATGTGTACATTAGTAAATCAGAATACGTGCTCTGACATAAAAAGTTTGTACAGTGGTCGCTTATTTGATGAGACGTATTCAGAAACCAAGCACGTATCGTGTTATTCTAATTTTCCAGGTGATACACAAACAGTAATCATAAATGCATTTAGACGCTACGTGGGCTGTATGAGAATAGTGCTGACATGTTTCACGGAAATGTGCCATATAATTGCTGCACTATTTACTTCGCTAAACACCCCTTGGTAGTAAGTAATCTTTGTACCAAACCTTTTGTCTACAAGAAGTTCGCAAATACCTCTCATACTGAAAACGGAAATAGTTTTGACATGAAAAGCAAGCCATTGTATAACAGAAAATGTTCGTATAAATGGGTCATTGCTACCTACTAATACATAAATTATTTTGTTGTACACTCTTGGTTCCTACACTGCAAAGCTAATGGAAGATCGCAAAAACTTTATTCCAATTGCTGGCAGTTTCTGTTAGGCCATTACGTTGGTAAGGTTGGCAATAGTTTTGTTAACTTTCTTCGTAATTTAACGGTCTCTATTTGTAGGGAACGGTTTCTGTTTATTCTATGAACTATAGTTTAAACAGAACTTAAATTCCTCATTATTGGAAATAAAGAATAGTTGTTTAAATTTCTTCATTAGCTCACGCTCTCTTGATTTGTAACTTTTACAAATTTTCAATTGTTAATAAAATACGTTTTTAATTATCCAATCAAGTTCAAATATTTTTGTTACACCCTATAGTGTATGGCAATTGATATTAATACACTTTAAAAAAAATATTTTTGCAATAATTTATATTTTAAAAACGTGGTATCCCAGTAGGATTTGAACTGACGAACTACAGGTTTAAAATCCAGCCCTTTTGGCACTGAGCCAACTTTCTCATGGATATAAATCAATTGCCTATATATATATATATATATATATATATATGCAATTATAAGAGAAATGTTCTTCGCAAAAGTGTAGCATTACAAGACGAGGATAGATGAGAAGTTATAGATCACCATCAGCTTCATAAATTAATAACGAAAAAAGCGAATAAATATTAACAAACAAAAATAATAGTCTAACACCATATATTCTATAAAGAGAAAGTTGCAACGAAATTAGCTTTCTATTTTGCCACAATATTGTGATTCTGTCATATGTATATACATATTTATTTTAGTTGTAATTACAAAATAAAAAAGTAATTAAAATAAAATTTTTCTTTGTCCGCCCCAGTAAGAGTTAACTTTAAAAAATCCTTCTTTCTATATTACCTGTTTATATTGTGTGCTTCCCAAATACATATACTAAGCGGGTGGCTTTTAAGTGAGTTCAACCGAGGGTGGATAAAGGCCCAATTGTACTTAGACAGAACTCATTAGGAGCGGTATTTTGAGGGTACGGAAAATATGGTCACCCGGTAGGTTCTACTGGTCTCAGGAGTCTGGAAGAGCCGGTGAAGTGACTAGTTCGAACACTCGTCTCATGCCCTTGAGGGACGTGATTGCGGTGAGAACTCTTAAGCCTTGCAGAAGAACCTTTCAGCTCTAACATACTGGTGTTACGGGTCTGGTGCCAAGCCCCTCGACCCGAGTTATATTAGTCACGTGGGATGCCTAGAGTTCGAGGTTGGATCTGAAGGGAATCTGTAGGTTCTACTGGTCTCAGGAGTCAGGAAGAGCCGGTGAAGTGACTAGTTCGAACACTCGTCTCATGCCCTTGAGGGACGTGATTGCGGTGAGAACTCTTAAGCCTTGCAGAAGAACCTTTCAGCTCTAACATACTGGTGCTACGGGTCTGGTGCCAAGCCCCTCGACCCGAGTTATATTAGTCACGTGGTATGCCTAGAGTTCGAGGTTGGATCTGAAGGGAATCTGTAGGCTCTACTGGTCTCAGGAGTCTAGAAGAGCCGGTGAAGTGACTAGTTCGAACACTCGTCTCAATGCCCTTGAGGGACGTGATTGCGGTGAGAACTCTTAAGCCTTGCTGAAGAACCTTTCAGCTCTAACATTGTAACACACTTTAGACGGTGTTACATATTAAATTAGCAAATTTCAGAAAATAAACGAGAATAGATTCAAAATTGTAATAATATATGACTATGTAAAAAAAAATTGTTATGTATGAGAAATATTTTAATGAGATCTCTGGCTGATAGTGACATCTAACGAGAAAAGATTAAAACAAGTAATCAAGCTAGGGATGCGCCCCCCGGATGCGCGATAGGTAGGAAGGTTGCACGCAACTAATATATCTCTCTCATTTGGCCAAGATGTAAAAGAGAACGGACGTCTCCAAAGAGCAAGAAAATTTATTTGGTTTTTTTAAATTTTAATTAATGTAAAGTTTTATTTTCGTATAATCATGGCATAGAACACGGCTACGATACCAGGTACCAGATGGGACGCTGACTTATTGATGGCATTTCCCGAGGCTTTTCCACGAGGAGGAAGCGAGGTTACGACATGTGAATACAGCTAAGTGGGCGATTTAAGACTTTAAAACTTAATTTCAAAATTTAAAATGTTTCACAGCAGAATTCTAATTAATGAACATTGAACTTTTCAACTAATTAGCTTAACTGTAATTACGCATCTTTTGGTGCCATTATGTTCACTTTGAATTATTAAATTTGATTATATATAAAGGCAAGTAAACTCGAGAACATGTTCATTTTCAGCCATTGATTGATTAATTAATTGATAGATTGCTATCCTTAAAAATTCATAAGTAGAATATAAAATGTTCCGCAATCCGTAACTGAGTGTTAAAAATATATGTGTCATGATTATAATTTATTTTATCTGTCTTTCTTAAAATAAAAGATTGTAATTTGCTTTAATTGAATTTAAAAGAGTCATTATTTTACCAGCGCACAATTCCTTGCATTTCAGATTAACAAGCCTTAAGAATTAATGTAATAATATTCTGCTAATTTAAATGATTTAACTTGGTAATTTAATATATTTTAATGTAACGGAGTTATACCTTCAATTGCGTTACAGACAGACGTCTTGTTACGCCTGAACTGTAAGCTAGAAGTGAATATTAAATTTTTTAAGAATTAAAACTAAATAATATTCAATTTGTTTAATTATAAACCGTTACAACATATTGGTGTTACGGGTCTGGTGCCAAGCCCCTCGACCCGAGTTATATTAGTCACGTGGGATGCCTAGAGTTCGAGGTTGGATCTGAAGGGAATCTGTAGGTTCTACTGGTCTCAGGAGTCTGGAAGAGCCGGTGAAGTGACTAGTTCGAACACTCGTCTCATGCCCTTGAGGTACGTGATTGCGGTGAGAACTCTTAAGCCTTGCAGAAGAACCTTTCAGCTCTAACATACTTGTACTATGGGTCTTGGTGCCAAGCCCCTCGTCACGTATGAATGCTAGAGTTCGAGGTTGGATCTGAAGGGAATCTGTAGGTTCTACTGCATTTAAATTAGTCCTACCCTCAACTATTACTTTCAAGTACAAAATCTAAAAAATTAAAAATAACTTCTCTAACGTCTAACCCTCTCATTGCCTACATTACCTACACCTAATGCAATTAATACTCTATAAAATATTAAGTACATGCAGTTTTTAAGTAAAGCTTCATTGAATATAATACAAGTAGAAATTTATTTTAAAGAGATTATAAATTTTCATATAATATACTTTTAAAATAATTCTTATATGAATTTACTCCATCGGGCACTATTTGCTAATATTGAAAGATAAAAATGTTTACCCAGGGACACCTTACCAAGGAAGGGAAATTATGGTACAATTTTCTCTACAACGTTGGTACAATACAGACGTTCTTTACAAGTGTTCATAAGTTGACCGGATTATTAGAGCAAACGTCTGTGGGCGTTTGGATTAGGAACACCAGCAAAATCATTTATTTTAGCAATTAATACTCAACTTGTACAAGCTCTCAGTCTTTTGTAGAATATTTGTCGTAAAGAATACTCTACCTTCTTCCCTAGAAGGTATAGAGAATATCTCTACTCTGTAAAGATATATTCTACTAGTGTTTTGTCAATGACTCATTATATTTAAAGATTATCAATACTCGTCATTTAAATGTAGCTTATAGACCATTATTAATTAGTTGTAATTCCTAAAGTTAGAGTTATAACTACCTCTAGACAATTACACAATAATACATTTTCGTTGTTTTAAATTTGTTTACCTTTTATTAATATTTTATTGATACTACAATTAGTTTGTTAGCGAAGGTAATTAATTTCATAGTGACGAAAACCATCTGAAAATCAGTAATGTATGTCCGTATTATATTTGTGTGAGTGAGTGTGTGTGTGTGTGTGTGTGCGCACGCGCGCGCGTTTGTGTGTTTGTGTGCGTGCGTGCGTGTGTGTGCGTGCGTGCGTGTGTGTGTGTGTGTGTGTGTGTATGTGTGTGTGTGTGTGTGTGTGTGTGTGTGTGTGTGTGTGTGTGTGTGAGAGAGAGAGAGAGAGAGAGAGAGAGAGAGAGAGAGAAATAGAATGTGTGGGGTGTGTGTGAGGGAGAGAGAGTGTGGTGTGTGTGTATGTGTGAGGAAGAGTGTTGTGTGTGTGTGTGTGTGTGTGTGTGTGTGTGTGTGTGTCTGTGTGGGTGTATGTTTACAGTATATGCATACAAATACTTATTAGATTTTTTGACATAAACATGATCTAGAAAGTTAGCACAATCCAAAATTATATATTGATTTGCTAAAGCCAAATATGGTTACACTCCGTTCTCTAAACAGTGCATGGCCCATAACTTAAATAGATACAGGCCTTCCATGTATTTCCAGGGCTATAATGATGGTACAAAGAAGTCATTATTTTTTGTATTTTGGTTAAATATTTTAGGAATATACGTAATATATACAAGAAACTTCAACAAGGAGTAACAGGACTTGCCTACAAATAAATTAAAATTTTGTATAAAAAAATTTGAGTTCACTTTATATATTGTCTCACTAAAATATTGAATATTAGAAATATTAAATTTTAGAAATGAAAAGTATTAAAAATTACAGTTTTCCTACTGAGAACTCGATTTCACGATTTTCACAAGAGCAGTTTGACGTCGAATTTAACTCAAATCATAATAAAAGGTGAATCTTTACCTAAATCATTCTGTATCTCATCTTTCTCCCTTTTTACAGAAAAACAAGTACAGTTTGACAAATTGCAACATATCTCAACGTTACAATGCCACATGCCATATTGCTTCTGTTACACCCTAGAGCTTCTACTCTCATGTATCAATTTGCATCACGAGGCCATCTCTCATTATCCCTCCTTAAGGAGCTGCCATAACATTCCTGCATTATGCGTTCCATTCCATGCTGCCTAATACCTACGCCTTCTAGAATAGGTGTTACTTTAAGTTATAATTGATTAGTTATAGGCTGACGATTGTATTGCTAGTACTAAGTGAATGTATTAATTGATGAGGCACCTATCAATGTCTCAATAGATAGCCATGGATGGCGTTGGGCGCTAAAGATACACCATTAGTTTGATTTATTTAGTTTATTAAAAAAGTTACTATTATTTTTCTAAAATGATACTGAACACTATTAGACACAAAATTACTTTTTAATGAAACAAATTCTCGTATTGATGTTATTATTTTGAACGATTTTTCTCAAAATCAATTAAGTTATATTATCTATCTTATATCATCTATTATATAATTTTAAATATCAAATTTATCTTTATAATATTCATCTGAGATATTTAAATTCCAACTTCTATTGAATACGTAATTATTCTTGGAAAGTATCAATTTTCTACGGATATGCTGTTAAATGCTCTTATAAACGTTTTTACACAAGTTTGATAATCCGTTTTACTATCAATACTTCAACAGTTTGTATGTATACATCCTTTAGATATAAATTGAAAACCCAATCAAAAGAATATAAACTTATTATTACTTTACGGTATAAAATGTTTACGCGATGTTCGTTTTAATTCAGTATAACATCACTAAATATCAACATGTTCTCGAGAGCCGCCGCGCCGTAAAGTTTCAAAACGGCGAGGGTTATATTTCACACTATCTGCCTTACAAACTCTACACTTTAAGCCTTTGCTCTCTGGAGTGTTGCCGCTTCTGTTTAGTTGCTAAAGTAAAAAGTAAAACCTGGCTCAAAACTAAATTAATAAATTGTTTTTCTTTTCTCACAACATATTTCTTTTCTTCTTTGGCTTATATCCAACATATTCTTATACAGATAGAGCGTTACGCTTTACGGCCATATTTTCTCAGCAATCCAGGGTAGTATTAGGGAATTTTCAGATTGTGTTTTCTACAATAGATAAAGATAATTTAATTTATGGATTTCTAAAAATGTCGTTGTTTTAATTTAAATATCAAAATGCCATCTTCACATTTAGAACACCACTAACAGTGTAATACTTTTCGATTTAAGGAAACTGTTTTTAAAGCCACGTAAAACCGATTGGATTTGTTTAATTATTTAAACTTTTAGATGAAATTAAAAACAATTCATACCCCTTTCATTGGGGTAGGAAAATTTAGCTCGTTCTTATTTTTTTATCGCACTTAAACGATTTTCTTTTCTCAAGATAGCCATTTATGTTCAGTTCAAGGTGCGTTTGTGAAATTAATACAAACGGAGGACCATGAAAGGGTCGATTAGAGTGGAAACCTTTGTACTTAAAGCTGGAATAGATCATCTTACATAAATCAATGTTTAGTAAAACCTAAAATCACTATTATTCCGATCACACACTCTGTCATTGCAATAAATATAGTCAAAGTTTCATAAATAATGATCTAATTTTCACTTCTGATGCTTTAAAAATAAAAATCGAATCGCTTAACGCTGGCATAATCTTTCACAACTCAATGTTTATTGGAACCTAACATCACTAAGTTTCTAACCATACATGGCATCATTACTTAAAATGTAGCACACATTTCGTATGTTATGACAGGTGAGCAGGTTTTAGACACTATTTTTTTCGGGTGGCTTTGAAAACTTGTTTAGGGCTAATAGCATTTGAAAAAAAAAAACAGTTAATTTTCTGGAATCGGATGATGAAAACATTATGTGTGACTTACATTAGGGCTGGCGTATTTATTTTATTAATATTTATAAGAATATTTTAAAAAACATATTTCATTTAAAATAATAACAAAAAAATGAGGTACTATAGTATACGCTCTTTTTAGAGGTTACCCTAATGATTTTGTCTATGTGAGAAAATACACAAATGTTAAGCTATTTTCATACTCAAATGTCTTCAATTCTTTTTATCGAAATATATATACTCTTAGAGCCAACATTATATTCTTAACATTAGAAATATTATAAAAGCCTTGTATTAAATGACTTTAGCTACTTTTGATCTAATTTAGACATTGTTACAATTTTACATCTATTTTTAAGCATAAAAGATGTTGAGTTTCGATTCTTTGAATTTATGATGTGATTAGAATTTGAAAAAGAATTATAAAAGACACACACCTGCTAGCGTATTAACAAATTTAATTTAATTTTATAATAATGAACTTGTTCTGAATCAAAAATTACTTTAGGGTTTAAATTATAATTATAAATATAACAATTTAGTAACATCACTGTTGTTATCATTACAACTCGGATTTAATGTAATTTAGGTAATATGTTATGTAATTTAGACCAGGTTAGGTATAGGACTTTAATCGAGTAAGGCAATGAAAGCTTGCCCAATTTATAGTATATTTTACTAAAATTAAAAGAAGAATTTAAAATAATATGTAGGTAAAATATAACAAATCAGAGAAATCGCTTCCAAAATTTATAAAAAGCTACAAAACTATTAGAAAAAGGAGACTAAAATTCTAATGACCATGATAAGAATCAAGCTTTTAAGATCAACATTGTTTTTGAAATATTCGACAATAATAGGAGAAAGGGTCATAAAGTTTAACAATTCAAAGAACAACTAAAGAAACTTAGCGAATAAAAAAACACGGCTTGAATTTATTGTGTAAAGTCCATTGAGGAAATAACGTTTTTTGAAGGTGATAAAAAAATACAGCATCAACAGATAACTTGGAAAAGGAAACAATGAAGGAGGAACAATATTTAAAAAAGTAGAAACTGGTAACATTTGAAAATGTGAAAAGATAAAAGTATTTTTAAATTGTTCATTCAACAGTTAAAATGAAGCGTTTGAATTATTTGTTTATATTTCTGGAAAATCTGTTTAAAGCAAAAAAGTATTTTTTAAATTTTATCTACTATTATAAAGATGGTAAATTTTTATTTTCTTTATTAGAAATAAAATAAAATGGACAACGAAATAAATAAAATAAATGTTTCTTAGGAAAATACTGAATCAGTAAGAATCATTACTAATACCTTTTAAAATAAGTACTGGAAGCAATTAATTTGGCATCGAGCGATTAATTTGGCATCGAGCGATTAATTTGGCATCGAGCGATTAATTTGGCATCGAGCGATTAATTTGGCATCGAACAATTAATTCGGCATCTAGCGATTAATTAAATACGATTTTGTAAAAAAGTTAAGGACCATAGGAACTTTATTTCATAAATGCAACTTTTGCAATTAACATAACGGCCATATCATAGCATGCTCAGTACATACTACAAAAGTTCATTACAGGATACCAGCGCCAGCATGATTACCGTATTATAGCATTAACGACTCCCGCCTGATGCTTTATTTTCTTACTGCAGCCCATAAAATACAATTCCAGGGTGATTAAGAGGGTTGGAGGATTCAGACACCCCAGCGGGCGTGGCTTAGTCACGAAAGGTTAAACCGTTGCTTGTAATTAATAGAATGAATCCGCAATCGATTTTAGAAATTGTTTTTATTCATCAGCAAGTCGTGTGCAGTTTGTAATGCCATTGTTCCCGGCGGTATTTGTTTTCAGTGTTCGTGATGCACGCTCATGAACGCTCAAAGAGAACTTTAAAAGATTTTTTTATGTTGCAGTTACTAATTATGTTTGGATACACATCGAGGTTCTTGTCGTTCAAGTTTTATCGCAAAGTCAGCATGGATTGATAATATCGTAGAGATATGGAAATACCTGCATTACTTAAAATCTAATTACTAAGGTTGTAAAATATTATTAGCATAAAATTCACAATTCTGCATTTATACATCTTGGTCTCGGGATTTCAGTGAATATAGTCCATAAAATTATGGGCTTCAAATTAAATAGAAAATGAAATATTGTCATAACTGCTATAAGAATACCATCATTTTTAAATATTTCTTTTCTAGTATATATATATATATATATATATATATATATATATATATATATATATATATATATATATTCCTTCAAGGGGGGAAAAATATGATGAATAATTATTATCCCCAGTACATCAGTTCATTTTTCATTGCATAAAAGTTCCGTCGCTACGCTAAAATTTCATCTAGCATTGACGAGTTGAACCCAGTAACAAGCGAAGTGCGAATCGCCTTATTTGAAGTTGGGTTTGAACCGAACAAAACTGCGCTTCAACTGTTGAGTTCATCTCGTCAATGCTAAATGAAATACTAACGAAACTTAGGAAGCGATTTTATGCACCACAAAATGAACGGATGTATTCCGGATATTGACTATTATCATATAATATATATATATATATATATATATATATATATATATATATATATATATATATATATATATATATATATATATATATATAGGTTACTTTATTTTATTTAAGGATATTGATAGATATTTGGTATAACTCATGAGCTATTTATATGTACAATTATATTAAGAAACCACCAAATAATTTTACCTGTAATTTTAGATTATATTTTGGAATCGCTCATGGTTTGTATTTCTATATTCTTTAGAATGTAGACAGATATGTTTTCAATGCATAAATATTTATATTAAAATGATACTATCCTATCCTCTTCCAGATGAAATGAGTTAATAAACTGAATAGAGTCAATAATTAAATTAATTTAATGAGATTAATTAATTAAACCATCGTTCCTGACTTTCCTTAGAAATAACAACAATATTTGTAGACATGAAATGTAAATTTAATGTTGTGTAGGTTTTACGACTTACAACACGTGCAGGCTAATACCGCCTGTGGCGTAGGAATAACATTAGTTAGGTGAAGCCATTATGATAAGAATATGGGTCATATCCCGCTTGCACTGTTGTTTCTTAGAGATATACTGGGGTCAAAATTATAACTATCCATCGGTTTTTATTTACTTCATCAACCAATTTGCGGCAGCTATTAATGCAACACTTTGAGAAGTGCAGAGAAAAGTCAATGTTTGGTAGTAATAAAAGAATGACAAGTTTTTATCATATTTTCCTTGTACTTTATAATGTTCATGAGTACAACTAAGGAGGTTGACAAAATTTCTTTAAATATGTAAACGAATTTTCTTATAGATAATTCTTCTGATGTCAGTTGTTTGGCCTTTATAGATAAAATACGAGTTATGGATTAAAATTTAGGTTTGGAGTAATAATACATAAAGGATAGTGCATCTTTATATACCCCTATGTTAATAGGTTCAGAATATACGTAAGTTCATGAAGCCAGAACTTTCAGGGCTCGAAAGATGCCCTTGTGTGACGCAAATAGACTTACAGTAGCTAAGTTGCCTAACGTTATTATCTCTATTCGGCTGATAGGACATTTTCTTGAAATTTATATTACGATGATGTTTGAAATTTTTAGATTTTACTTAGCTCAGAATTTAGAACCTGTTTGGGATTAAATATTTTGGTAAATATATCATTTTATAAAATAGATCTAACCAATTATGTTAATATAATAAAAATGAATAATACTTATGACTTGTTAATGTATTATTTGAATATATAGGATTATTTGGATAAGATACTAATTACGTTTTTATTTCCCTAATTAGGTCAACTTTAATCACACCTAATTGATTGAAATGTATTTAGTTATCTATGATGATGAGAGATTTCATAACATTTATTGGTTAGTGGCTATAATTTGATTTTCAGATACCGAAAAAAGATGGTTGAAATAATTAAGTTTTTCCTAAAAAACTCAAAGACATAAGAATCGTACTGGTAGATGTAATTTTGCAAAAGGACTCCTAGAAATAATGTTTCAATGTAAATAAATCTGTTTTCAATAAAAATAACAATTTATATTGAAATATTTCGTTACTGGTTTTCTTGAGATTCCTTTCTTCAATTAGAAGAATAATATTAATTCTTCTGGTCCTTTAGGAGTAGTTTATAAATGAAAGCAGAACAAAGTTTGCAAAATTTGTATTAAAAAATGTGCAATAAGGGGAAATGTCTGATGGATGTGAATACTTCATTTAAAGGATGTAATTAAAAGAGGTTTTAATACATTATAGTTAATGTAGCTAATAATAAAAGAACAAAATTGATAGAAAACTTTTATTAGATCTCTCTTTAGAAAAATTTACTCAATAAAAATGTTGTTTAACGAAGTAATTGAAATAAGTTCCTCAAAAGTTTCACATAGGTCTGAGAAAGTTTTAATTTAAAAATTGAAATAAAAAAACATATATTATCATTATATTGATTTAATTTTAATAAGATTTATTGAAATATAAATTATTATATTTATTAACTAATAAAACTTTTACCTTGATAATGTACAATTAATAGTGCAACATAACCAGGGTGTTAAAATGGTTACTTTACAACAGTAAAATAAAAAGAATTTTTGTTGAAATCATTGAACGCAAACACACACACACACACACACACACACACGCACATAGGACACGACCACGCCTATTATATTGGCATTCCAGAGACGCACAGACGTCTCATCGTTACTGTTCTCATTTAGTTAAATATTTGTGTTACTGAATACAAGTATTACTGGCGCCATGTAAACACGCTTTTCCAGGCATATGTTTTGTCCAGCAGTAAAGGGATCCAACATGAATGTGTGTCCACAAATAATAAGGGTTTACGTAGCAATCGATTCAGTTTCTTTATCAATGCGAGAAGAAAAACAAACTGTGTTGACGAAAGTAGCGCTTCTTTGCCGGGCCGAATCGATATCATGCCGCAGTTCTATAAAACGCACCCGGTGTTCAGCGTTTCCCTTCTAACGCGCCTCATCTCATTTCTTTCCTAATACCTTACCTCCCACCCTCCTGCCCTTACACATAACGTTCCCTTCAAACATTTATATTGTTTTAAGGTTATGGCGAGACTTTAGGGGTTGTTTTTCAAAACTTTTACCTTTAAATCTGGAATTTTATTTTTAAAGAACATATGAACGAAAATATCCTTGATAAATTTATTCCGTTAAATTAAACCATAAAATTATTTCAATACAATCATTGTGAATAATCTTTAGTCTATATATTATTTGTTTCTTATTATATTTTCGTAGAGTAACTATTGTAATTTATTTATTGTTAGAGATTAATTTAAATAAATTCTCTTAGTGACCTGTTATTGTCCTTAAAACTTTCTGCTTCCTAAGAAATAATAAAAGAAATAGGAATAATAGCAAAGAATAAACTACAAATAAATTTAGCGTTTCACTATTCTAAATTTGGAATAATGTTTCTTGAGTAGCTATAAAATAACCCTGCCATATATTATTCTAAAATAGGCGCACTTATGGGTAATAATGTAGCATTCTTTCTACGTTAAATCTGACTTTATTTCAAAGAAATAGAAAACAAAACCGAAAGTTATTTGAAATAAACCTTCAACTTATTTAATTAATTTTATTATTTACAAACTGAAAGAATACACGACTTATATATATATAGTTCAATCGACATACAATTCATGTTTATATAGGCACTAACATGAAGTGGTTTTGTGAAGGAAAATACGGTTAATAAAAACCAGTCAAGTAAATAACTTGACTTGCTTATCAGCTGTTTACAATCCTTCTCCAAAACGAAATACCAATAAGCAATTACTGTTGTTTACAACGAAACTACTATAATAACAAAAGCTCTGTGACAAAAGAAACGAGTAGCAGTTATCAAAGATGCCGTTTTGTCAGACAGCGTTACTAACAATAACAATAGCATATATAAATGTTTTAACGAATTTGGTTTGGACAAAATTTAATTTACAACTACTTTAGCATACTTTTTAACTATGGAATTAGACAAAGGACACCCAAAATTTAAAGTAACTCGTATCAGTTTGTCATTCGGAAAATTTAAATGTAGCTTTCTTCACAAAGCATTGATGCCTATTACCTATTAAATCTGAAGCCCCACGACGACAGGAATTAACTGAAAATTTCACTTGAAAATTCTGTTACTAATTTTTTAAAACAATTTTACTAATTTGATTCACTTTTAATAATTTTTAACAGTCAAATAGTATATTAGATAAACACATTATTATTTTTAATCATAATTCTGTAACAAATTAACGATAATGATAGAGATTTTCCAAAGTTACAAATATCTAAGAGTTTTTCAAAAACAAATTTTTAAAAAGTTTTTGTCTAAATTTGAAAATAATATTGGTTATACATTATGGTTCGCGAGAAAGCATGATTCTTCTCGCGAGAAAAAAATTACAGTTTATCTTACTATTTAGTTGAGTAAATTGTAAATACAGTAGTAACTAAGGTAATATAGTTTGAAAATATCTGCTATGTCTGAAAATGTTTTATTAACAGATGGAAACCGATTTTAGACAAATATCTAAATTTCAAAAATTAATTAACGTATTTAAATACAAAATAAAATAAAACAGCTTCGCTTATTAGAAATAAAAACAAAAAACCAGCGATGTTCATAGACCATAATGTAATACATGTTAAAATATGGAAACTCGGTGGATCAAAATTTGTATAGTGTCTGATAGACATCGGTTTCGTAATTTAAGGCAGCAGTTTTAATTGATTCTAATTACAGCATCAAAATCCATTTACAAATGTGTATATCTTTAAGGTACTTTATTTCTTTAGGTAAAGCATATATTTTCATTTGCGATAAGGTTAAATGAAATATGCGCATAAAAATTAGAGAAAAAATATTGAAGTTAATTTTAAAAAATTTCTTAATACCTATATTCTTAAAGTCCTTTTTTGTTGTGATGGAGACAAGTAAGTTACGTCACATTTAATATTTGATAAAATCTAAAAAAATACTTTTTATCTAAGGATAAGTCAAGTAAAACGAAATAAAGCGAATTTGAAGCTAAAAGGCTAAAGTACCGTGATGTAAATTTTATTTATAGAATTTAGATGACCTTCAAGAGTAATTATTGTGATGATATCACCCATACCTTCGTTGAACTGCCCAAATAGTCAGTATTAGGTTCAATATGAACTATAACCAACTAGAATGTCTGTATGATGAGGTTTCTATTTGTTCATAGAAAATCAAAACGTAAAATTATACTGCCTTCCAACGTTTCCGCTTGTATTTGAGTCTGATGAATTGAAGTTTGTTCAGAATTTATTTCAAAGTTATAATGCATTTATTAAAATTTGGTAGTTTTTAACGTTTTGATCATACATATTTTAGTTGAGTCTCCTCTGATAGTTATTTTTTTAAATCATAACGTCACGTTGTCCTCATTAGACGAAATAATTATAAAAGGACTTAATGACGCAATTCCTTAGAAAAAAATTACCGTCTTTTCTCATCCTTAGATTTTAATAAAGTGGTTATTATCAACAACGACATTTTCTTTAACAATGATTTACAACAATATAAAGTTTGTTAACACAATTAATTTGCCTTTTAAAACGAACGTTCGTCCTTTGAAAACAAATGTCCCTGAATTAACTCGTGGAATTAACGTGGGCCGATCACGTTGGCTGTCACTCCAAGTAAGGCCGTCACGTCTGCAATTAGTGATCCTGAGACAAATAACAAAGAAGAGAATCCCCGGGGATGAGGCGCGGTGTTGATTTCACCTGACAACGGTTTCAGATTACATCGGGATTGTTTTACGCGCCTGTAGCTATCCTAAGGAAATAATTCAGTCCTTGCAATACACGTGAGTGGTTCGGGGTTAAAACACGTTTTTATGCAGGAGCTAATTTATCCAAACAAATTTATTAATTAAGTTTATTTTTGGAAAGATATTTTATAGGTTTACCTTGTTTTAACAGTTAATAATATCCTAAAACTAATTTGAATCACATTTTACTAGACGTTGCTTCATCATATGAAATTGGTACGTCTAACATTATTATTACAAAGACTATATTTACAAGAATGAAAAAAGTATTTATAAAATGGACGGCCTTAAAATTGTTTATACCTTCCTTACTTTTACGTATGCTATTAGGAACAACTATCATTGTATGTAAATTGACAATTTTCATATTTCGATCTAAAATATTTCAGTGTTGAAGAACAAAATATTGCTAACCAAATGAACACAAAAAACCTAAAATTATTTAAACGGCAACTACCTGACTTTTATCGGACTAGGTTAGTAAGAATTCTGTTTAACGTTACTTACAGAAATGTTCTGCATACAAAAATAAACTTTCCACATTGGGATGAACAGGAAAAAGGTTTTGCTTTTTTCCGTAATCTTTTTGTCATAAACGTGATGATTTATAAAATTGGATTTCGATACGAGTCACCCTTTCCAGGAGATCGTCATGAATATCTGGCTATCGTCACCGCTAAGAAGTAGCTTTATTGCAGCATTGCAAGATGTAGTTTTGAAAAATTGTCATGAATCGAATTCTCAATTTTTCAAAATTTACAAGGATCATGAGCCCATCCTCTGTACATGGAGAATATACCCCATCCCACTTTAAATCAACACCTGTCTATGTAGCTCTAATATGCTGGGCAATTATGTATTCAAGAGATACCTCCCCAACGTATCTGTAATTCAAATATGCTGGGAATTATGTATTCAAGAGATATCTCCCCAAGGTATCTGTGATACTAATATTTTGGGAAATTATATATTTAATAGACAAATTCCCTAGGTATAGGTTGTAACATGATTTCGTCAAACAAACAAATCTAAACATGTGGATATGAAATGCCGACTGAATCATTTGCATTCTTAGAAGTAATTAGTTTTGTGACTGATAGTTTTTAAAATGACGTCACTCAGTGACGTTTATTTCTCTACATGAAGATGTTAAGTTACATCCAGCTGTTGTGTGTTACAAATTTTGTGTATCTTCTGCTCTTTACCCAAAGTAAATTTAATGAGCTCTTCAGTGAACTAAAAATAATTTTTATTATTACGAAATATATAAAAATGTTACTACTTTTAATAGTCATTATGGTAACCGAATCACTGAAACTGTACTTGCAAACTCATCTTAATTTTACATCGTACCCGACTGTGATTTTATTCAGATATCTGTTATTTATGACGTGTAATTTTAACCTGAAGCCACTTAAAACCTTTTTTTTTACTAACACATTCTTTTTCTTTGTAAATAATCATAACAAACAATCACAACATGTTTAAGAGTTTAGGCTCAAAACGTAAGAAATTTATTTAGTAAGAAACTTACAAAGAAATAACGCTTGTAAAACATTTCAGTTGATAATTTAATTGGTTTTATACTGTCTATAACAATAATAATTTACAAGGCTGTTTAATTTGTTTGTAGAAAATCTTCTAGTAATGCCCAATTTGAAAAATCTTTGAAAATTAATGTCTGTTTAAATCATTATGAATTTGAACACAATAAACAAACCCTATTAAATTTCAATTGTTGTTTATCTATGAATACATTTACTGAGTAAATAAATATTCTTCTTCAACTAAGATGCCATACAACTATCGTGGTATAACTAAAAGCAAATATTTATCACTTGTTTGGCGTTTTAATTCGAAAAGCTAAATAAGCTCCCATGTACTGAATTAAACCTTTGCCCTTCGTTGCAATGGGCTCTTATCTTGTTGGCTGTCAAGGGCGGTGACTTCTACACCCATTGAACGTGACCACCATTCAAAGTCCTCAATATCTGGTAAAATTAACTCGGAAGACGAGTGATTGTATGAAGAATGGACTCTGATTAAGGATACACCTTACGTTCGTCTTGGCAACCAGGTGATTTGTCTGAGAAAGCTGAATTTTGTATGCGCTAAAAATCGTTTCTTGCCAATGGTTAACAGAAACAAGATTAAATGCAGAGTTTCTCCAATAAAGATAGCTTAACTATTATCAGAGACAACAGGGACAGGATATGATCATAAAAGCGCGCACGGAGAACAGAAAAATATCAATAAAATTCAATATATCAGATATACTGTTAGGCTTTTGATTGAAGTAGAAGGAGAAGAGGATAAGTGGTTAGTTTAAACTAAATAGGACCACTAGAATGATATGGTAGGGTATTACTTACAACATTAAGTACTTAATGCGCGCAACAGGTCAACTAACTCTTGATAACGCTGATAATGAAGTTTGAAGAAAATCTCTTAGGCTTATTGTTTTATAAAATTCTGGTTAGCAAATGATAATAATAATAATAAGAAGTACACAATAAGAAAACCTTCACAGTTTAATTATGTAAATGTGTGTCTCTCTCTCTCTCTCTCTCTCTCTCTCTCTATATATATATATATATATATATATATATGTGTGTGTGTGTGTGTGTGTGTGTGTGTGTGTGTGTGTGTGTGTGTGTGTGTGTGTGTGTGTGTTAATGGTATCTCCACTTATAAATTTCAACTGTGGTCATAAATTGAACAGGTCAAGACATAACAGTATAAAATAACAAAGCTTTACACATTAAAAAAGGTCAAAAAGAGTGACTAAAGTACAAAAAAAAATAATAATAATAAAAAAGATGACTATTTTATTAAATAGATAAAAATGGTAGTAATTATTAAGTAAAGAAGACATATTATTATTTGCGACAGAAGAAACCGAAAGTTTATTCGTACATGAACTAGACCAAAACTATTGTGAACAATCCTCTCAAACATCAGCCATGCTTTATGAACTACGAAGAGCAAAAAAAAGGAAACAAAAGATCAAATTACAGGAGAAATTATTTTAAAGTTATTAAGTTTTAAACGGTTTTATTAAAACAGAAACTAAATTAGCTACACCCTAGTTTTATATTAGTTTTTTTAATAATTTTATATTTTATAAAAAATAAAAGTTGGGAGAATGTAATTAGAGTCAGTAAACGATGCATGCAGTGCACGTAATAAAATATAAAGTTTTCGCTCGTCTAAAAATATATAAAGAAGTAAGGTAAAAGAAAGCCTGGAGGGTGGCAGCCTGGCACTACATTGCTAATTCCAAGTGTGCTATAAATTCTGTGATATTAAGGGTGGTTTCCTTAGCCCTTGTTTCATATTCAAGGTCCTATAAAATCCTGGAGGGAAATGTTGAAAGTTTTGAATTTAGTGCCCTAAATCCCAGGAAATATGTTTTACTAACGCTGACGTACAGTTTTGTGCTGCCTGTGAGTGTTTTTTTATGAAAACAAATTCGTAATGTAATACTAACATGACAGAACATTTTGGTTCAATTTAGAATGAACTCCAAATTTAGTTTTTCACACAGGAAAGTAATAAAATAAAAATAAATTCGTGGTTTCTTTAAATCCGTCTAGATATAGTTTTGTTTCTTAATGCTATTTATTTTATTATTTAATCTTAAACAAACTTGACGCACAAACACACACACATACACACACACACACACACACACACACACACACACATACACACACACACACACACACACACACACACACACACACACACACACACACACACACACACACACACACACACACACACACACACACACACACACACACACACACATACACACACACACACACACACACAACACACACACACACACACACACACACAAACACACACACACACACACACACACACACACACACACACACATACACACACACACACACACACTCACACTCACACCCACACCCACACTCACACTAACACCTAGATGAAGTTTGAGTATGATATATATTCTTATATAAATAATGTTCTCTTTGTATATTATTGCTATTTTGTTATTTCAAACCAATTAGTTCTTATTTATTCAAACAAATTATTTAAATTTGTTCTAAAATTTGTATTGTTATTTCAGGCAAATTTTGTTATTTCATAGCAAATATTATTTCTATACACCACAGCTCAATGGTTTTCACCTGCCTTCATTATCGGCACTATCAAGAGGTAGTTAACCTGTTGAGAGACATCATTGAAACAGGTTGTGATATAGGTAATACTTAAACCTGTTGAATAACTGAAGGCGCAAACAGAATCATCGTACCTTAATCCCGCAAAGTAACTTAGTAACACGAAGTAATCATCAACTTAAATATTTCATGTTTACACATGTAAACACATGAATGTGGATGAATATAACATATTCATTTTCTTTGCCTTCCTCGTTTTGTGCTTTTCGAGAACAGGAAATAAAAAAAGTACAAAAATTAAAGTACGTAAAATCTACTATAAAACTGTTTAATATTAGAATTCCAAGTAATTACATGTGTTCAGCTATGCCGAATATAAAATACATTCTGATTATAAAATAATACCTTCAAATATTTCATTAAACTTTACTGCAAATAAAACGGAAATAAAATATTTTAAAGCAAGTATCTTCTAATAGACCTGCACTATTCTGGATATAGTGGAATATTTCGGTTTAATATTATCGGCATTACTTTAAAAATATTGAACTATAAGTATAATAACAATAAAAGTAATAGTAAAATCGACTACAAATGGAAAATATTGGGTTTGAGTTTCACTTAAAGTTAAACTGGGATAAACATAATTTATTCTACAAACGATCACATTATAGAGGATTTAACGTTTCCAAACAATTTCCATAAAACGGAAAAATATATATTTAGTGATCCTTTTTTGTAAATACTATACTTAGGGAGGAAACATATCATAAGCTCTTCTAGAGGGCTTTTGTCACTAAAACTCGATATAAAATCTGCAACCTGTTAGTTACAGATAATACATTTGAAGCCTGTTCAAAGAGACTTTGTAATAGCTGTGCTAAGAAATTTGAACTTTTTTTCAAGATCTTTCATATTCAAGATCTTTTTTTAAAATTCAACATCCTTATAACATAATTTTATTAACGTTAGGCTACATATTTTATGAAAACAATACTTCCAACCACTTAAATATATTACATAAAATAAATGTATTGTAAAAAATGTTTACATCTCTAAATATGCTTGATAAGACATTTATATCGTTTTAAAATGTGAAAATTATATTTTCATCTTTCTATATTTTTATATAGAATGAAATATCGATGATTAAAAAAAGACAACATACAGCCATTAAATCTAATTAAAAATATTGTGTATTCAAAATGTGTTTACGAGAAACAATTATATTACATTTAATAACAGTTACATTTTTTATTTTGCTCTTCGGATTCCTGATTACAAATTACTACATAAATGATTTATTGTATTATATTCTATATTTTCTGTAAATTTAAACTTTAAAATTATAAAAAAACATAGACCATAAAATGTCTCACCAAAATAATAAAACAATCATGTACAATATACTTTGGTTTTTCAAAAAATATTTTTTTCTACTTTTCATGGTAATATTTATCAATTTATATTGGTAGTGAGCTGCCATGTAAAATAACTGTAAAAAACAGAAAGATTACAAATAATTCTGTTGCAGAAGGAAGCCATTGAAAAAATAAATACAGTTATCTGACTTTCCATTCGTTATGCAAAAATAAGTGAAAACGTATCTCTGATTTTTTTAAACATACAGCACTGGTTGACGATATATCATATGCTTAATCTAACTCTGTTAGTCAGTCAGCCTACACTGCAGAATTAATTATTTGCTGGCTTTGTTTCCAAAACTTTTACACATACACGCCACACACACACACACACACACACACACACATGTTAATATAATATTTTAATTTATATAAACCAGGACAAAACAAATAAAATATATCGCATTCAGTAGTAGAAGAGCGCTCCTATATTTCAGTAATACTGAAGAAGGGCTGTAGGAAATAGTTGTGTTTACACATTGTGCCTGACATTTAAATGGCTGCATTTATAGCTGTATATGAATTCAAATAAATTGCTAACAGACAAAAAAATCACCCATATTGCGAATTACTGAAAGAAAATAATGGTCAAACTTTAATGCATTTGTAGCGGGTGTGTTTACATCTGACTAAAATATTTTTAACAACTGTGCCAAATAAAGTGAATAACAATGTATTGGTCAAATTAGACCCATCATCATTTCTAACTTGTGAACACTGTTGATAATTTTCGATCTAAATATATTGTATTCTTTGGGAAAAGAATTCGATAAATCACTGAAAGAAATTTAAAAAGTGAGAAACTCTGAACTGCAATCACATATAATTGCAAAGAGTGGTTAAACAAGGCAATTAGGCTTGTACAAAACACGGCGCTCAGACGCCAATGCCTTTATAATTACAGCCACGAGTGTCTGTTTTTAACCCAAATTGGCCTTCGCCAGTCCTTCCCTAGCATTTTTATTTTCTTTTTATAACTTTGGGGTCAAGGTAGTTATTCATTTAATTAAACGCACTCTAGTACACTGGTAAATTAACTTTACTTTTATAAATATACACAAGTTTCATTAGTGTTAGACCCGAATATTTCGATCAATTAAAAACATAAGTTTTACAAAACATAACTATTTACATAAGTTACTTTTCTGATCACCTCTCAGTTCATCATTTTTTGAGTTACAAAGAACCAGATGTTAGTCTCCACCTTGACGGTTAGCTTATATCTTTTGTATCCAGCAAGTTTACCTTATTTTCACAACAGTTTGGATAGGCTTATTTCTCAATAAATATTTACTTCTTATTCTGATTTACAACTAATTGTTTTCAGTGCCTACATCAGCATATCTAACATATTTACCTAAAGTGACTAGATGTGCCGCCTCATTG
This sequence comes from Prosapia bicincta, assembly GCA_036971475.1. Lineage (NCBI taxonomy): Eukaryota > Metazoa > Arthropoda > Insecta > Hemiptera > Cercopidae > Prosapia > Prosapia bicincta. The sequence continues at coordinate 52,105,603 of JBAIZL010000001.1, read as the reverse complement.
GTTTACTAGTTAAACTCTTAAATCACGTGACTATTCAAAATTCTGTATTTAGCTTCGTTTATGCCTAAACAATTTAGGAAAGGTTTTTAGAATAGCTTCAGTAAAATACTACAACCTACACTACCCGTGAAAAATGTCTTATTGATAATTATTTACATTTCTGGAATTTTGTACACAAATATCAATAATATTGTAACTTTACATTAGTATAGTCAATGTTTTTTATGTGCTTAAATGGTTAAATTTCTAGTAACGATTTTCACTTGTTTCATTATGCACATAAATTGTTTTTCAGAGGATTTAGCAACTTAGTAACAGTTTTAAGCAACACAGATCATAATAAACTTGAGGAAAAACTTGATCATAAAGAATAAAATAATAAAAGAAGGAGAACAATAAAGAAGAAGAATTAGACTAATATATTTTACACACACACACACACACACACACACGCACACACACGCGCGCACGCACGCACACACACACACACACACACACACACACACACACACACACACACACACACACACACACACACACACATACACACACACACACACACACACACTCATACCTATTCTCTTACTGACGTTGTTGTGATATAATGAAGCACCTTGATTATCAGAGAACAGGAAAAAGTAAATTGAAAATATGGAAATCCTCTGACTTAAGGGTAAAGTAGCTCACACCCCATTATTATCCAAAGCGAGAAAATTTACTCAGAGAAATTTACGTCTAAACTGGGCATATAGAATGCCCGACCTTTTTCCCTACTAGAAAGGAAATATTCGTCTGCAAGAATAAAAGGTTTCATGTAACACGGATGAAAAATTATGTAACAGGAAAATTTACGATATTTTATTTCCTTCTTGCTTAAAATATGTAACGTTACACACTTACAGTTAGTTTGTGTCGTATGAATAAATTGTAGAAAAGTATAAAAATTAATAACAAAAATAGTAATAAATAATTAAAGAATATGAGATTAAATAGAATTCAATGAATTAAAAAAAGTTTTGGTTACCAAATACGAATCTATTTATTTCTTAAACTTCTTTAGATCATTTCGTTAGATCCCATCTTGTTTCCATGTGCTTAATATTCAAACATAAAAGTACTGGGGAGTCAAGTATGAATGATAGAGGAGGTGGGGGAGGATTTGACGGGGTGCCTGAGTTACTTGGTCACGTCATTCTATCTCATAAATTCAGGGATGTTTGGGGTGGTCTTAAGTTTCAAGTTTTATGATGCCACGCCTAAGAAATTTACTTTATTTTCAGAAAGTACGAGTACTGCAGTATTCCTAATATTTTGTATAATTTATTTTTAGAATTAGTTGTTTATGTGCGCATTATATTATGGAGACAATATAGTTTTAAAAGGTATTTACTACGGATAAAATTAGTTTACGTAAATATCAAATATTGTTGAATAGAAAAAAAAAACAAGGCGAATAAAGTAACTTACGTGTGTAATATTCTTAAACAAAAAAGCTAGTTTTAAGGAAATTATATTTAATCTAGCCACTGCAACAACAAAAGACAAAGAACTTCGTACTGGGTTTATTCAATACAGATAGGGGCCTACATCATTTATGCTATATATAGTAAAGCGTCGAAAATTGGGACCGAGATTTATCCGGACTACTGATATATCCGGATTTTTAAACGACCTTTAAACTACTGCGCATTATTGGTATTTCATTAACTATAATCTATTTTAATGCTTAGAGTATTGTGTGGGTTTGAAATAAATCAAGAATTATTATACAATGGACGTCAGAGGGCTTACTTTTGTACAAAAGAATTTAGCGAAAGAACATAAATTGCACATATAGTACTATTACATGGCACAGAAAGCAAAAAAAAACATACCTGAACAAACTTATTGAGTGAAAACCTCTTTTACTGTTTTTTTAACAGAAGCATATTATATGACAAATTAGCTAAAGATTATGTTTAATAATACATTTTATTATTTTGCTGATAGGTTACAATAGACGCGTGTAGAACATACAAATCTAAATGTAATTTACTGTACGTTACGTTTTTAATTTCGTTGTGACCACATTTTTTCAAAACTGGTTCATCTTCTTTGCATTTATAAATGAAGTTAGCACTTAGGTTAGCATGTACTGTAGTGTGGACGAGCTCCTAGCTTTTCACCCCGAGTGCCGTGCACGCTGTAGCTACGATTCGGATTTTCGACGCTCCGAATTTTTGACGTCCGGATTACTAACGCTCTACTGTACAAACATTTGGCTTTTAAACAAAACTAACAAATAATTACTAATTATTATTAATTAATTACAAATAATTACATATTTTTACTTATTAAAAGTGCTTGTACTTATTAAAAGTATGTCTAAAATAACTAGAGCAAATGGCGGTAGACTTTGTGGAAAAAATTAAATCATCAATAGCCACGCTACAAAAATACTAGATTATCAAATACCTGGGAGTAGTACTGATCCATGACGGGAGAAATGGAAAAGATAAACTGTATTGCAGAGAATAAGTTGAAGACCTGACATCCTAATTAAGTTAAATTCCTTATTAGGGAAAAGAGATACAAAAAACACAAAAAGTCATCTGCTTACAATGTTTGTGAAACGTGCAGTGACTTATAAACGTAAACAACAACACGAAAATAGGAATACATGAATAAATGCAGTAGGAAAGAGATTTTGGCAAAGTAGTTGCAGATAGGACTTACAAGATTACGTCAGAACGGACAGGTTTGAAGATACGATTAGTGTAGAAACATCACATAAGGCTTCAGACACTCTAAACAGAACATATTTATCCTATATGCCATATAAGAAGACTGGTGGATGTAGAATAGCAATAAAAACTTGAAAATGGATTCCCAATTACGACGATGAGAAGGTAGAGCCACGAAATCGTAGTGAAGGAATGGTGTATAGTTGGTGTATCTGTGAATAGAAAAAGCATTGAAGATGATTTGTGTTAAACTAAGGAATGATGTATAAATGGTGATACATTTTCAAGAGTTATACCTATATATATATATATATATATATATATATATATATATATATATATATATATGATGATGAAATGTTACTATCTGGACTCGCTCTTCTACTGTTGTTGGGTTCACCTCGTCAATGCTGGATGAGATTCTAGCGAAACGTCGGAACTGCGAATTTATGGACTGCAGAATGAACGGATGTACTCCAGATAGTAACATTTCATCATATTTTTCCATCCGTGAAGGAATACGTATCAGCATATATATATATATATATATATATATATATATATATATATATATATATATATATAGACATACACATATAGAATTATAGGTGGTAAACTCTTAAGTGAAAAGACAACACCATAGAAAAGCTTAGTTTAGTTTATTATACAGACTACCCTGAATTAGACTGCAGTATAGTTACAGATCTCTCTCACCCATCTTTCTTTATGTACATATTTTTTTTTAACACAAGTGTAAACTTCATATTGTGTTTGGAAAATGTTTGCTTCTTGTTTATTAATGTTTATAAAGTTCACGAAACTTTAATCTCTTGAAGTGCTCTGTGCTGTAATCTATAATCCAAACTCATACTTCAAACTTACTTGTGGAAAACACTATCATAGTACTTTGATATCCAATATTAATTAGTTCCCCACAAATACAATGAATAGATAGTGTCGAATATGTAAAACATATATAAAATAAATTCTCTTATCTTTCTAAATTAAAATTTAATAATTGTATTTAGAAATTTGGAATACAATACTTGTGCCCACCTACTTGATACCACAACATACGTAAGTTATTTTAATTACTTGAATTATTTTTATGTTCACTCTGGAATTACATCTCGTATATAGACCAACAAAAGTTAAATATTTGACTCGCACAAGCATTTAATGACGTAAGTTGGGAATATTTTATTTTAACGAGTTTTAAACTAAACAAGGAGCGGGAGAGCCGACTACAAAATTAATAATAATAATTATTGAGTAAAATTATTAATGATTCTACATAAGAAAGAACGGAATACGCGTAGTAACCTATCACGTGCTCTAGTGCGCCTTGATCGGTCGATTACATACACTGAACTATAGTGCTACAGACTGCTTTCCATGGGTTAAAGGCTTTCTATCCTGTTGCTAGATCCCCTGTTTTTTCAATTCCTTCAATACGTTCTCACTATCCCTATATATATCTTGTTCGAATTTTAAATCGTTAATAAAATACTTTTTATTCATCCACTCAAACTGAAATACATTTTTTGTTTAAACTTGTAGAGGATAACACTTAATTTTATTCAGTTTTACAAATATTAATTATTTTAGTT
>JBAIZL010000001.1:52066270-52096270 GCA_036971475.1 Prosapia bicincta | reverse complement strand
AGCCATTTATGATTATTTTTGGGTCATGAAAAAAGAATATCGCGGTGGCAGTTTATTTTATTAGCTTTCCAAGATATTATTCATTATCAGTTTTCCAGATACATAATATGTAGACATTAATATAAATTGGACTGTTTCTAATTTTTCAGAGTAAAATGATAAAAAAAACAATACACACTATTACGTTCAATATTGTCTGTACTTTTAACTAATTAAGAATTTAATTCAAAATAAGAGTTTTTTCTACTGGATCAAGTGATTCCGTGGGAGAGTGTTCGTTTTGTCTGCGCTTGTACACCAACTCGGTAATATCTTTGCAGACGGACTAGCAATAGTCTGCCAGCATTGCTTCATTCCAACGACTCTATATCTTTGTTCCATTGAAGTAATGTCTTTGGAAAATCCATTTCGATGCCTATCACTAACCGCTCCACAGTTCTCGGGAAAAATATTCAGTTGGGAGCGGAGGATATGGTTTTTAACGACATATTACAACCCAGACCACAGTACTTTTTACGCTGTTTTTTGAACAACTGAGGATAGTTACTGTCTCTCCTGTTACCAACAAATCCGTGCATCACTTCTTTGAATGCCTCCCAGTCTGCCTTCTTTTTTCCTCCAGTATTTGACAAAGTTAGAATCTATAGAATTTCACGAATTTGCGGTTCAATGAAAATTCTTTTAGCCTGGCTCAGTCTTGGGAATTTTCCTCTCAAGCATTAAAAGCTTCATCTTCTTGATCCGTTGCTTTTAAAATGCTCTTCATAAGTACCTATTTGTAAGGACGGTATAAGTACGATTTTTGGATCTACCAAAGGCTCAATCTGTTCATTTTTCTCACTAGGTTAAGATTATTTGTAGGTTATTCAACATTCTTGTAATGCGACTTCCTATCTCTACTACCACACATGCATGAAAAGCAGCAGTGTTTGTAGCCCAATTGTATTCCCAGCAGTAAAGCAATCACTTAAAACTCACTACATATTTCCCATTAATGGTTAGCATATTTATTGGATTCGAGAAGCCCTTTCATATTTTCATGGGTATATTACATGTGAAATTCATGACCAACTGAAACAGAAGGCTAAATGTTATCATCATGAAACGGCACTGCTTTTTAACTCGATTTTGAAGATTCTATAAATAGCCTCCATTCAGCTGATTCATGAGGCAAACATTCATATATTCAATTAGTCCAGCACAAGTAACTAGACTGTTTCTTCTTTTGAAAAAAGGAAGTAGGTCTCTTTGACGGTTCCTGAACTCAGAGACCTTGACACCTGATTGAAGGATGTGTTATTGTTGAAGTCTAGATGCCAAATGTTCGGCCTTTTCTTTTGATAATTTAAGATTTCAAACAAAATGTCGTTAATTTCGCCTTGATTTAGTCTGTGAGTCTCCTCCAAATTATCTACAACAAAATTTGGCTCAAGGGGAGAAACAGCTTAGCTGTGGGCTTCTTCTTCATGGCCTTCATGCTCACTCTTAGAATTACTTTCCTGAATATTGCAATTTTTTCGGGGTAATGGAAAAGGTAAAATGTTGGAATGCGAAAGAGGTCGAATGGTCTACGGAAGATTCGGGTACTCTATATGTTTTTTTTTTTTTTTTTTTAAATCAACCAGCCATTTATGACAGGGGGAGTGATGCAGAAATAGCAGTTACTTGAATGATCACTTGATTCTCGCCTCTGCAAGGGGCATAGCTCATTTCTTTCCTTTCAACCATTCTCTCAGAATCACTAAACAGGAATTGCAACAAACATGAGGTGCCCACGGCTTATCCTGATCATCTACCTTTACACCAGAATAATGGTGATAAGCAGTCTTAACCAGCGGGCTGAGAATCTGTTTCTGGGCACTAATTCTCATTTCACCACATATGTAACAAACATTATCCTCTGCACTCACACATTTACGCGGCATTCTATTTTCACAAAAACAAGACTGAAAAAAACTAAAATATAGGTTCACACCGGCACTGTTAGCTAATACTCACTAACTTGTGATACGAATCACAGCAGATGATATGGCTCACTGTATTTCATCACCCTACTCAATGCACCCAACCTGCAAGCATTAAGTTTCCGGCCAACAAAAAATAATAATGGCTTGAAACGTTACTATAACTGTATCTCATAAACTAGAGCTAAGCAGCCATAAGTACATTAATATCAGCTAATTTTGAGCTCGAAACATTTTCTTTACTGGTCAGTGTATAATTAATACTACTTTCACTTTAGACTAGATAGTTGTCAGAGTGTATAAATAAATCTTAATTTGCAATAAATGATAAAAGAATCCACCAAATAATTTTATTTTACGTTATAATGACAATTGCGATCTGATAGGAAAATGTACCATTGTAACTAAAAGAAATACACCTGTTTTCTAACTGTTTAGGCTGCAAACCATAATGTAAAATACTATAAGCAGAAATTATTTATTTCAAAGAGGATTTAGGGCACTACTTCGTACCCCGTACAAGAATGTGAAGGAAGCAATTTTACTTACTAGTTTTGGAATAATAAGAGTAGTCTATACCTAAAAGCTTCATAATAATTTCTTCATCCTTAAAGCAGACGATATAATTGGCTATATAATTTATCAAAGTCACGACACAATTATTATATCATGAAATATAAAATAAATAAAAGCAAGTTTACCTAGTTATAGCTAAATCTGTTGTCTGCCGTAAATATCTCTCTTTCCCTAGGGATGGCCATATTTCTTCTATTATCTTACGTTTATCTAAGAGCCAGTTTTTATCTTAAAGCAATGAACAATGTTCCGGACTGACCTAAAGTGAAAAGAGATGCTAAGAACTTTATTTATTTCCCTTACAGGGATGAACAGTACACAAGAAAGATTTTGATTGTTGGGGTTTTTTAATTGTATAATAATGGGGCAATTGTATAATAAAGTTATAATAATATATTTATACACACTGTTATTTACCCTAGCTCACTAAAGCTCTAGATTACGTAGACGATATTGTAAAGGTAAAGAAAAACAGCAATTATCGGTTTGTATTGGACATGCGAGCAGTTAACTCGACTTTAGCGTTCACATCACGTAGTTTGCAATTAGCGTTCGGACAGAGACCAACAGAAGAAAATCCCGCAGTACGAGCTGCGTTAATTAAAACTGACACAGGCTTCGTCTTACGTTTCGATTGCAGAAGCTTACAACTTTATAGAGTTCTCAATTGAAACATTAGAGAACTACGAATTATTTGTAGTTACATAATGTGATTACGTAATGTTTACATATATTGTAACAACCAGATAAGTACCAATAAAATGACAAAAATAGACACCGACTCTCTTCAACAGATTTGAATGGTATGGAATGTTATTTTAGGTCTACTAATTATTTTCAATAGTAGGCCTAGGCCTAGTTTGTTATTTGTGCTTGTCATTATTATTAGTAAACGTAATGTTTACAAATATTGTACCAACCAGTTAAGTACAAATAAAATGAAGCATACAAACACCGACTCTCTTCAACAGATTTGTATATTATGGAGTCTTATTTTAGGTCTACTAATTATTTTCAATATAGGCCTAGTTTGTTATTTTTGCTTGTCATTATTATTAGTAAACGTATTGTTTACATATATTGTACCAACCAGTTAAGTACAAATAAAATGAAGCATACAAACACCGACTCTCTTCAACAGATTTGTATATTATGGAGTCTTATTTTATTTCTACTAATTATTTTCAATATAGGCCTAGTTTGTTATTTTTGCTTGTCATTATTATTAGTAAACGTATTGTTTACATATATTGTACCATCCAGTTAAGTACAAATAAAATGAAGCATACAAACACCGACTCTCTTCAACAGATTTGTATATTATGGAGTCTTATTTTAGGTCTACTAATTATTTTCAGTAGTAGGCCTAGTTTATTTGTGCTTGTCATTATTATTAGTAATCTTGTCGTTGTATATTGAGACACGTTGTCGTTGTATAATAAATTCTAATTCAGGAACTGAGGTTTATAGTTATAAAATGGAATAAAACAAATTTCAGTTCAGTATATAGTTTATTTTTTTATCAACTAATTAATAACTAACATTACTTCAACGAGCGGATCATCAACAACCGATATTTTAACGATTAAGTTATATATATATATATTGTTTACATTTTTTCTTTCTTATATATTTATTACATTTGAAAATAAATATTAGCTACCCCACTACATTTCTCTAACATGTTCTTTTAATTATAATTGTATCCTAATCCAAACACACAAGGGCCTTTTGTAACCTCAAGATTTTGCATGTAAAGAAATCGTGACATTAAAGCAGTTTAAATAAGGGCGTCTGAATTTTAGTAGTTTTAAAATGTAAAACAATTTTAAATATTGAAGGCACTTTACGTACTTACAGTAAAAAAAAAAAATTAAATTAAATCCTTTAAAAAATATAATTAAAGAATAAAAATATGGTACAACTCACAAATATACAATTTTTTTATTTCAAACGCGTTTCAACGACTAATTTGTCGTCATCTTCAAAGATACACAAATGAAATTAACTAAAATATATATATATATATATTAAACATAACCTATAAAGTTTTAGCAAAAGTAAAAACAAAAAGACTTTTGTTTTTACTTTTGCTAAAACTTTATAGGTTATGTTTAATATATATATATATTTTAGTTAATTTCATTTGTGTATCTTCACTGAAGATGACGACAAACTAGTCGTTGAAACGCGTTTGAAATAAAAAATTGTATATTTGTGAGTTGTACCATATTATTATTCTTTAATTATAACTTTCACAAACAAGTCAGCTCGAATATTATTTACCTTTAAAAAATGTTTATTTTTTTATCTAAAATATATAATTGTTATTAAACAAACATGCCCGGTAGTTTTAACACAACACTAGAGGTTGCAATCAATTCGTCTCAAGTTCAGCAAAGTTAAACCAATAGTCTGTGTCCGTCGGACCACCTGCGCCTCTCTGGAGACTCCTGGCACAGATCGTAAAACACAATCTACCGTATGTAATTTAACCTAGCTAAGGGAAAGCATTCAAGTAAGTCGCCGCTTTTTCTCTAAACCTTACTCGCAGGACATCGGTGTCCTGAGATGATGTCCTATTGTTGTTTGAAAGTTGTAAACGAAATTAATTAAAACGCAGTCTTATGTAATAATTTTATTTTATATTGTGCCAGATATTTGTCAATGTTTTGAAAATAATATTCAATCGCCATTTAATATAAAACTGATTATAATCAGTAAAAACAGAAACTACAGAAAATTAATTTTAAAAATACTTAACTAAGTGAATACGTAATTGCTTACTTGCTGACACGTTTCAAAACATTCGTTCCTTTTTATGAACGGAACGAAAAGGAACGAATTATTTGAAACGCGTCAGCAAGTAAGCAAATACGTATTCACTTAGTTAAGTATTTTTAAAAATAGTTTAATCAGTGAATTCAAGATGATCACATCAAACAACTACAGACAATGTTTCTAATTACTCGTGTATTAAACAGCGCCAGTAGAGAACAGGTTACCACCAATTATATTTAAATATAAAGGTACCGAATATAATCGTATACTTATTAAAAATAAAATTAAAATTCTTTAATGGAAAAATAAAACAAAATTAAAGTTGTGAATAATTTTTTAAAACTATTTGAGCCGAGATATAATTATTGCACTGATATATTGCTCTACATTACTTTATTACTCAGAATAGTTTTGATTTCAATAAAATAGAACAGCTTTAAAAATATAGAAATTATGGTAAAATATGGGAAAATATTTGTTAATAAAAGTTGATTGAAATAGAATTAATTATTTCAAAGTTTTGATTTATAATTCTTAGTTTATATGCATTTATATATAGTAAAATAAATTATAATCTACTATTTATATTAATACAATTCGCATATGTATTTATAATATATCTTATTATTTATAATCAATAATACATTTGACATTAGTATTTATATTTAGTAAACATAATAGCAGCTAGTATTCAGAATTAGTAAAATAATTCAACTTTTTATTTATATTTAGTAATTAGAATATTAGCTAATAGTATTTATTATTACTAATCGTAGTGTTTTTTAAATAAAAAAGCAATACGTTAGATTAGAGCTATAAAGACTTTTTTTTAGGATAAATAATAGTAAAAAAATATTTTTACTACGAGGTAAAGAGTTGAAAATCCTAAACACAGCCTCTTGATCTCATCTTCAAAAAAAGTGTAAAAAAGTTCAATCCACATTCTTATTAGTCTTGTCAACCAGTTTGGCTGATAAAGTTATCTTTAGTAAACGTCATTTCGTTTTTCTTTTCATAGCCGAAAACACTGTAAATATCCTAGTGTACTATAGTACTTTGTTATAACATAGAGCTCTGTTTTATACAAATTTGAATTTTTAAAATAATAATTCAATACACTTTTGTGTGTTGAAGTTTTTTTTGTAATATCACATCTTTGAGGCATATAAACGTTTATATATATATATATATATATATATATATATATATATATATATATATATATAATGCTACAATCGTATGAACGATTGACCTACAGAAAAAGTTAAATTTTGACCTAGTTACACACCGAAGTATTATGTAACTACACGAAAAATTCTATTTTCTAACGTTATAGCAGCAATGCTTTTTCAGAATATATTTGTAGCAAAATTTGTATCTATTTTGAAGATATTTGAAGATCTATCGTGTCACTATCGTGTTCAAAGTAAAACGTATTATAAAATAATTGTGTACAACTGATACCTAATTATTAAATGATACTTAAGACAGATGTTTTGGGAGAAATGTTAGCTCCAACCACAACTGACATATTGATTTTATGGATAGGAACGAGGTAGAGAAACTACAAGACAATTTGGTAGGTCCGTAATTTAGACAAATAAGATATAGGGGTAATAAGGTTAAATAACATGCGAGAAATGTAGTAAAATTCGATGCTGAGTTATGTATGTAAGTTGCGTTACGGTTAGTGTGGGTAATTAAACCATGATGAAGAGCAGAGGTGGGTAGCAATGTATGATCGAGTGTTACGTTTTGAGAGTGCCTTAATATGTTCTTGGAAACGATCCAGAGCAATGACTTACTAGTTTGCTTACGCTGAGATGCTGTTTATGTCTGTGTTTCTAATATTAGGTTTAAACTTTATATTGGAATTTTGAAGTATAGTCCTAACAAAATAACTATATTTTGTAACGATTATATCTCGTAATTAAATATAAAATGCCTATTTTGTATTGATATTAGGAAAATTATTAATTAGTTTACTAACATAAAACTATATACAAAAGAAATTATAACTCAATACCCTTAAATTATTTACTATAACACTTGATGTAGATTTCAGTTAAAAGGTAACCATCTTCAGAAATACTCAAGATTTTCAGAGTACTTCTGAAGATTTGTTAATAAATTATTTTTTGTGGTTATTGAGTTTTAATTGTTTTATCTATAGCAAATTTACTGTCCTCAGACGCTCAAGTGAATAGTTAACCTAAATACTACGTTCGGAAAGTTTGTGTAAATTTAAAGCACATAAGATTTTGGCATTTGTATGATTACAATTTGTGACACTAAATATTGGTATTTCTAAATAATGCTTTAGGTAAGGACTGGACAAAACTATGGCTATGAATGTCTAGCAATCTTTTAGTTTAGGAAATATTTGATTTAACTTCCATGTTCTAGTTTTTGATTGTTGGGTTATAGTTACCTGGGCAGTGTGAAATAATGGAAGTTAGAAGAGAAAATAAAGGTACAAAAGAACATCTAAGGCCTACAAAGGAACGTACCTTCTTTAGCCAAAGCCGTTGGAAATCGTGAATAATAACAAACTATGGTAATTCAAAAATACTGATTGGACCAGCAAGAACACAATTCCATCCTTATGAATCGTTGCGATCGTAAATTATTGTAAAGTGTGATAACACATTGATTTCAGTACAAGTACCAGATCTGTCTAATCGTTGAGTAGATCAACTGCACCAGTTAAGTTCATTTTATTATTTGAGTCTTTATTTAATAAGACTTGTTATAAGATTTGGTTTTGCATGTTTAAGTTTTCTTTGTTTTCGTATCATCGGTAATTTTTCTTTAAACCATTATTTATTAATATTGTTTGGGGCCTTGTATAACTATATTGTTTATACTTGTATAAAACTATATACATTTATATTTAAAGTTTCAAAAATATTCCTAATTTTGTTAAGAAATAGGAACCGTTTAATTTACTATTTTATAAAACAAACACTGATTAGATTAAAAACCAACGTAAAAAATTTCACTGAGTTTAAAGCAAACATTGTTGTTAAAGTAGATGTGCGCAAAATGTTTGTATTTTTCATGTTCATGTTGTACTAATAAGGCATGATATTTACAAAGGATTCATAGCCAGAGTTAATTAAAATACAAAAATGAAATTGCCACTCATTCCTCCTGGTGTTTTGTAGTTAATGTTGACTTAAATCTACAACGAAATATTTTCCACAAATTGGAATGAAAAGACAGACAGCATTAAGAGGTTGTAAAGGATGTTATTTTAGTATACTTAAGAATTATTCTAATTAACTCGAAATCTTAATTTGGAGGATACCTCCAATATTTAGCCAATAAATATTTATTTTTTTTCCAGAAAAATTATTAGATTTCATTTCTCTATTGCTCTTAACTTGAGTAATAATAAGACCTCTAAAATACCTTTTTAGGGATACTCGACAAACGAGTATTATATCGTATTATATAAATATCACATTTTTATAATATACTAACTGTACACTGCCATGTTTTGCTGGGACAAGTTGTGATTGCATGGATGAGAAATGAGGAACATAAGAAAGCAAAAGTTTCATAGAAATTTAGTTTTGAATTATTCCATAGACTAAGGCTTGTTGCACACTGGATCCGTTCAGTTCAGTCCGCTCAGCTCAGCTCAGTTCAGTCAGCTCCGTTCCGGCAGTTTTCATACACATTGCGTCCGTTCGGTCCGCTCAGTTCAGTCGTTAAGTTTGAGCGCCAACCTCGAGTGGACGATAGACACTATCAATGTTCGCATGTAAATATTTGTGTCGGCTTTTCCGTTTGTACGATTATGAGTTCCAGCAGTAGTGACGAAGAAACTGTTGTAATAGCATTGGCACTAGCTGCAGAAGAGGATGATTAAGTATCAAGGAAAAAAGAAAGATTTGGGTGAACAGTATTAATGTCGCATGGGATAATAAGCTAGAATATCCTTCTTTATTGTAATATTATAGTAATCCTTGTGTGACAGGTTGTAAAACATTGGATATGCCTGTACTGCTGAAATAAGTCGTTCATCAATACTCATCTTAGAAAATAAATAAATCAACAATCCAATAATCACAGCACTTCGACATGTCTGTGTCAGACCGCCCGAATTCAGTTGCACACATTACTATCTGTACTCTGCGCATGCGCGGCGTCTCGGTCCTTCCGCCGCTCCCGCAAAGATCGCTCGCTGTCCGAAAGGTGACTGAGACGGACGGAACGAACTGAACTGAACTGAACTGACGGAACGGATGCTGTGTGCTGTTCTACATTTGTTTACATTGCTTCCGAATTTTAGGGCCATGTAATATTTTAATAGAACCGTTGCCAGAATCAATCTGATAAGAAATGTTTTCTCAGTTCGTTCAAGTGCAACCAGTAAGAAGTTACCCCCAACTCCGTCATTTATCATTTACATTATGAGATCATAAATGATCTTATTTTTATTAGTTTAGAAATGTTTGATTAGACATATGATTGGATATCCCACATAAGACTGAGGTTGTCGTTAGCTAGTATGGCGAGTGTTCTCGTTTGCGGCTCGCTGTTAGAAGTTTTGAGTTTTTGAAGCGTACACAAACCAACTTGACATTTTTAAATAATATAGAAAACATTAATTTCAATATTAAAATTGTTCCCAGTCTTTGATTGTTATTACTTTCGTTTATATAAAAATTATAGAAAAAAGTACGCTATGTTTTTGAAATATACTCAGAATATATTCACAAAATGCTACACATTTTGTGTGCAGCTTGACCTAATATAAAACAAAAACGGAGTGATGAATTTTGAAAGAAAATAAAAGTTCCATGATGTAGAAAAAAAATGTTTATTAGAACTATTCTTTTTTGGGCTTTAATGTTAATCCATTTTGTATAATTAATCCATCCATCGAAATTTTACATTATGTAGTATTTAAAAAACGTTTTTGTAGGTTAAACCTCTGAGAATCTCTCACTTTAAGACGATAACGAGTTTAGGAAGCCTGAGATAACTTGCTAAATCTACACATTTTTATATCTATACATTGGTTGATATTTTTCTTTTTTAACCTTTTTTTACCTATAACCCAATCTGATAACCTTTCGTGCAGGATTATTTTGTATGACGTTATCTTATATTTCAGGCATTATGGATTCAGCTTTCAAACGTACGAAAATAAAAAAATTAATTTGTTCATTCAAGGTGTTCCCTGAACTTGTAGAAAATAATTACCCTAGGCTCAATATCGTGCCATTATTCAATATTACTGTGTCAAATAATTTAAAATTAAAGAAAATATTTAATGTTGAGAAATAGTATAGTCATTTTCTGTACTATTCTGTTTACTATTTAAAATTTTAAATCAGATAAATATTCTTTATCATGTAAACATTACAACGCCCGTCAAGTGACACACTATTCAGCTACATGTTGTGACACTCTCTCTCGTCTAGTCTTTCGCACACAGCAGAGGAGTGCTTCTCTTAATCATTCTATTCAAGCCATTCTATTCTGAATTACATTCCTCAATTATGTCTCTTCATTATATTCAACTTATCTCAGTTTTAGTCCTTAAACATCTTTGGTTATAGCTATTATCTGATATTATTTTTAGATCTTAATGTCTTGTACAAAAATTTCAACACAAGATTACACCTTACAGATATAGTTTTTATTATGAAATTATTGTTTACATATTTTAAAGTTAATTTTGTTTTTAATTTTAACTTTTTAATTTGCTTACCCTTACAGTAATCGTCCTTACATTTATCTTCGAAGCATTATTTTATAAATTTTGCAGCAGTATATGAATTTTAATTTATAAATTTTAATTTATGAATTTTAATTTTTTGTAGTTAATAGATATTCACCAAAATTAAATCGGGTCCTGATTGTTTTGATGATAGGTATTAGTTGGCCATGCCTTCTGGTGGCACTTACTTTTTGAATTTGTTAAACTTTAGGTTTTCCAAGTTTTAATATATTTTCCAGGCCATTTACTTCTCGTCTGACAATATAGTCAAATGTACTATTACATGGCGACGGCTAGTCGTTCATAGGTTGTCCTTGAAACCTATCGGATGCATTATATTAATAGTTTGTCCAACATAGGACATAATTCGACCTTTCGGTCAAACCATACTCGCAACACTTGTTAACCTTTATCTGGTGTCTCTCTCTGCCGCCTCCATAGTCCATGGTTCTGCTCATATGGGAAAATTAGGAAGACAAAGATTTTACTAACACTTTTTTTCCACATAATTCTTTCTATGTTTATGTTGGGTTTTGTATTTCCTGCCATTATAAACTATCTTTACCACATTAATTACTTCCCACAATCACATTATATAGCCTAGAAGCATAGATTTACACTCTCAATTTTATCTAGGATAATTCGTATAGGAGAATATTTCATTCATCCATAACCATTACATTTATTTAATGTTGATCTCTATGTCCACATTTTTGCATTCTATAGATACAATTTCGGTAGCTTCTTTTAGTTTGTTGACACCTTTCGCCAATATGATCGTGACGTCTACTAATTGTATAATTTTGAAATTTTATTACATAAGTTTTTTCGCCTTTATTTAGTCTAGTGTTTCACTCATTACATCCTCCTAATTCATCCATACTTACCAGAAAGCACTATAAACCGCTGCCGTACTCCTTTTTACTGATAAAACGACTGGGATGTGTGATTATAGAAATGTATTGCATTTTATTAATTAAATGTTATTCTTGAATTTTGTAGTCCACTTTTGTAGGACTGTGAATTTTGTAGAGACACTGATGAAGATCGGCACATAGTGATCGAAAATGTTCTGTCGCAGTAAGTTTTAACAAATTTACAAAATTTAAAGTTCTGATAGTCATAAACTATTGTTTAAGTGATTAATAAATATTATTCTTGTACAATTCTCTTATTGGTTTCAATAGGGGTTACTCGGCAGCTTTACTCCCATTTCCTCGAGTTTCGGTCACAGAAACCGCCAAACACACAGTCAAATGCCTTATTATAGGCTGGATACTCTAGCCCAACATTAAAAGAACAACAAACGTTAAAACACTTTTACATGAAATGAGCTTTTTCAACCTTTAAAGTAAGCTTTTTACTTTATAATACAATAGATTTATCTCACTAAAAACATTTATATAAAACGGCTATTGATATTTTAACAATAACTACTTTAACAATAGAATTACAATAACTATTAAAGCCTTTTGAATGGAACTTGTTTAAGGGGAAACCTCTTTTGAAAATTGAGTTTACAACATAACAAAAACAATTTAAAAAAGAGTGGCTTTTTTATTTTCATACTTTAGAGAAGATGGGTTTGGTTAATTACCAGTTATTGGAGCAACCTCAATTATTGTAATAATAAAAACTATAGTATGATGAACAGTTAATATCCGGAGTACATCCGCTCATTTTATAGTCCATAAAACTCAGTTCCGACGTTTCGCCAGAATCTTATGAAGCATTGACGAGGGGAACCCAACAACAGTTGAAGCGCAAAACTTCAATACGTATATACTTATGTTAGTTATAATTAGTATTGGCTAACAATCAGATGAATATAAATATAGGGAACCAGAAATACTTGTCAGCGGAAAAAAATTTAGGGCCGTCTCCAAATCATGCCAAAATAATAACAAATTTATAATAACAAAAACTAGATAATTACCTGGTTACACCTATATTTATAATACTATAATATATATAATACTATATATTACAGACTACCTTTAAACAATTTTGAAAAGCAATTGGTTAAGATTTCGGTTAGCTTACATTGGGTTAGTTACTTTTTTCCAAATTCTAAGCTTTATTAAAGGTTTAGTGGCTGTGTGGTGCTGCCGTTGAATAGCCGCCGTGCAGGGGTTTTTAGCTGTTTGGTAAAAGTAAGAGCTTAGTGCGCACCTATACGTTGTTCCGGTTTACATCGTGTTTGGCGAGAGTTAGAGATTAACCTTTTAAAAACATGTAAATTTTAAACCCTATTTCTTGTTTCCGACTTTTATAATTATCTTTTTCCTATTTAACATGCGATCTAATTAATATATCTAAATACGAAAAAATCTTCAGAATTAGCAAGATCTGTCTAGATTGTATTAGGTAAATATCTCTTTAAACAATTTTATTCTCTAGGTAAGCGACTTGGCCATTATGTGCGCAAGTATTTTTAACAGTGTGAAAAATTAATTAAAATAAATTATTTATCCGAAAGAAAAATTATATACTCAACAATTGTTATTACAACATTTAGACATTTCTAACTCATTCGCTGTACTAGCAGGGCACTTTCTGTACTATCCTAGAAAGTAGAAGGCGTGCAACGTTCATAAATTATTAAGGGCAAAAAATGAAAACTAAGTCAAAATTTTAATATAGAAGATTTGATTTCGCATCACGATGAGCTCTTCACTACATGAGACAAATCTGACTGTATGACAAGTGCAGGGTGATTATTGAGGCATTCTGCTACTTTGAAACTTTCTCGCTCCATTCGGATTCAGAGATTAACAAGGGATGAAACGCCGAGGGTGATAAACGCAAAGACTAAACTCAAAGTTCAATTTAAAGCAGTATTTAGAAAGCGCAAAGCTAGAGTGACCAATATCACTTCTACCAAAGGTCAAAAATGCATTTTTTTTGTTTATTTTGTGGAAAAATTTAAAAAATAATTCTGAATGTATTTTTACTTTTTAATTATTTAAAGGTTAAATAGGACTCTTGTAATCCTAATTCCAGTATCATTAAGGCGACAACCTCCCACGCCTCGTTTTAGCTTTGCAATTATTTAGACCTTTTTTCACAGTTTTAATTTAGAGAACGCAATCTCAGCATTGTGACTTTTTTATTACATTCTTGAACAAAGAAACCAAAAGACACGCAATTTTACTGCTGTGAAATTTACTATCTTTCTGGAAAACCATCCAGAAAGTCAGTTTCAAATAATATAAAAATGAATTCAAACGGTCAGTGGAATTTATAAGAATATTGAAAAAATGTTAATACACAGAAAATATGTGAAAGAAAAGAAATTTCAAATGTCTTTACACCAAAGTAGAAACGTTTGTTTGTCTGTACTTTACGGGAAAATAGCGATTCACCAACTCAATAACCTTCCCATAAATCGGATCTTTGAACATAGTTTTTCCCAGTTTAATAAATGCTTTCTTGTCCTTCTTTAACCTGCCATCTCGATAATTAACAGCTTTCGGAAACAATTGATTTCCAGACCGTCTTTATACCAAACATCATGACACATTTCTACAGTCTGAAACGTTTGACATTTAACAACTAACTATACAAAGTTTCGAGAAAGATCAATTTCCAGACTGTCTTTCTACTAAACATAATGCTGCATGTCTACAGCCTGAAACGATTGACCTTTAACAACCATACAAAGTTTTGTGAACGATCGATTTCCATACCGTCTTTCTACTAAACATAATGTTACATGTTTACAGCCTGAAACGATTGACCTTTAACAACCATACAAAGTTATGTGAACGATTGATTTCCACATTTATACAGACTGAAACGTTCGACAGTTAACAACCGTACAAGGTTTTACGAACTGTCGACTTTATTAAGGCGAGTAATTCATTTTATACAAGTTAATTAGATTAAAAATTTATTTTTGAAAAAAAACGTTCGTCCTTCATCATTACATCCAAAACATTAAACATCAAAATGAATATAGAAAAAATGGAAGTATGACAAAGAGAGAAACACACAATTTCGAATACTTAAAAATCTTCGGTGTTTGAAGAAGAGAGAAAAAAATAACTCTGTGCAGTTGTTTTAGCGTTATTATTAAGCCAAACAGTGAAGAATGTTGCTGGATATTTTAGAAAACATTTACTACAGTGTAGATATTCTTTTTTTAAAAATGATTCGAAACGTCTTTTAGGAAATACTTAAGAAAAATAAGATTAAGTAGGTCAAGCATTGTGCCAAGCAACGGTAACGGTGATAAACTAGCTTTGCTAATGCAAGTAATTCCTTTTTTTTGTATTCCTTAATATTTCTTTCTACTTGACGTTTATCTCGTTTAGTTAAGAGCTTCTTGGATCTAGTTGTTTCAATATTGTTTGCATTAGGGAAGTACTACTTCTTTATCCACATATAATATGTTAAACATTATTATTTATAACATTAATCTTCGTGTATTAGTACCAAATTTAGTACTTGCAACGAAATTTATATCCAATATATTATTTGTTAATTCAATAATCAATTAATTAGAAATGCATAACCAATTCACAACGGTTTTATTTTGAAGGATGTATTATGTATGGAAATTATAGCAATAACACAATTACGGTTATTTAATGTTAATTAAACAAATTCCTTAAATGTTGGGAGAAATGTCACGCAATAGCAAATCTTCAATTTTAAATTTTATTTTGGGTTGTTGTAATAATGGTGACGTAAAGAAAGAGAGGGAAATTATAAATAATGTGGTATTATTACAGGTAGAGTGAAATGTGAGATATAAAGAGAGATGAAATTCTGGGTTAAAATTACGGATTTTAAATTCAGTTTTCTTTTAAGTTATTAATAATAGAAAGAGTGTTGAAGATATATTTAGCATTTAAAGATAGAAATTTATGACATAAATATTTGCCTTTCAATGTTTGTATTCCTGATTATATAACTTGAGTTTTTTTAAATATAATGCAATATGTTAGTTTTTTCGAGTAAACTTTCTTGTTCTCTATAAACGTATTTAAAATGTATATTTTTTTTGGAAGTTCTTATGCGTATAGATTGTGGATAATAAGAAGTTTTTGGAGTATTAAAGAACTTTTGACTGAATAAAGGAAAAAAATAATGTTAAGGGAATAAGAGAGAGGAACTAAGGGGACAACAAAAAATATGTGAAAAGGAGGAATAACATTAAAAGAGCCATTAAGACGTATGGATAGGAGATAAAGAGAAAAGTAAGTAAGATCTAGACCTAATCATACATATTAATAGACATACGACAGCATGCTAAGAGGTCACAAAAATAAAGTAAAGAAGAATATAGACTTTTAGAAAAGGAAAATTAAAGAAAAGAAAATGTCATAGATAGAATGAATGAATATGAAATAAATATAGTTGGATGGATAGCGAAATTTTAAAATGTAATCAAATAGATTTATAAATAAGAGAGAAGACAATAATAGGCATTTAAGGAAATGAGGCATGAGTTTAAAAGTGTGTTAAAAGAGAGAAATAAAAACAGTTTTGTTGTATAAAATTATACTGCTAATTATAACATGTTTTAGGGGCTTGAAAATGTAGATACTTTGTAGTTTTGAAAAATATTAAAAACATATTTTGATATATAAATTTAAACAATGAACAAAAAAACGATTAGGCTAAATGCATCGTGGGGGAGATATGCAATTCGTTATAAAGCGAATATTAAAGTAGAAGATGGTTTCAAGAAACCCTTTCTATTCGACTTGAATATAATGGATTCCAATATTACTTGTTTGAAACCAGTAAAAAGCATTTAAATAAAAGAAGCAGAACACTCAATTATGTTTACAATTTACGATTACATCTTAGACACGATCATATTTCAAGGAATATTTATAATTATGAGGGATTCAATGATGGGATGCAACTGGATATTGAAGAGAACCATAAGAAAAATCAACAGGGGTAAGATATCCAGAGGCGCGTCTAGAACATTCTGGGGGGGGGGGGTGCAAGGTAAAAATTTTCCCCATTGGGAAACAAAGTTAAAAGTATTTTTCTTCTGAAAAAATTCAAAGAAAACAAATAAAGTATATTTTAATAATTTAACAGAGTGCTTTATGTGCATCACAGGTTTCGAGTCACACGCGGTACAGTCAAGTTGGTAGTGCTGTGTGCATGTATAAAAATATACTCTTCTTGTATCAGTAGAGCTCACATCTAAACAGTATCATTTTTGATAGTTTCCTTTAAACACAAGTAATATTTAGGTTATACATTTCCAGATTTTAATGTAAATGCTGTGGCCACTGGATAGATACGTCTAGATTAAAGTCTTCAATAACAATAAATTGATCATGTATAGGAGGCTAAGAGATTTAAAGAATGGGTAGTTCATGATCATGTATAGGAGGCTAAGAGATTTAAAGAATGGGTACTCATCCAATGAACCAATGTAGGGACTTAAGCAGCAATCAAATGGTGATTCAAGATATCTCAATACAGCATATCCTAACAAATAATATCATACAACTTATTATTATATAGATAACGGGTTTCTATTGCGTAGTGGCTAGAATCCTTCAACCCCAACAACACAATCTAGGGACCAGTAAAAATCTACAACAAATACTTAACACCACACATTCTAACAAATTTTATCTCTCACCTTATCCTTTAATAAGAAAAGGTTTCCTGGTTGGATAGTAGCAGAAGCCTCTAACCCTAACAACAAAATCTAGAGGACTCGTAGAAATCTATATAATGGAAAAACGAGACAAACAGAACAGATGGACCGAAAAGAACAATTTGTCCAAACATGTTAGAAAGTGTATTTAATTATAACACATTCCAATTTAGTAAACCATTAAATCAGCTGGACTTCAAATAAAATAATGTATATATTTACAAGGTGAAAGATTCTTTTTCTTTTTGTCACTATTGACGATGGAATTTAATTTACAAAAGTGTTATAAATAAATGGGAAAGTTTATGTTGGCCGCACTCGTATCATTATATGTACTTACGAGGCAACACCTGACCGCTAACTTTACCCCTCAGAGTTTTAAACGAACGTCCATAGTTGTGTGGTTCCGTAAAGCTTCCTTATTCCTAGTTATTCTATTCAACCCCATCCCCTTCTCGTTTACGCGCAACATATTGGCAAAAGTTTGAAGAGGTTTACAGAATGGCTTAGTGCAAAAAGCTCTTTGTGTATCAGAGGCTATTGTTCGGATCCGTAAAGGATGTGAGCTCCATCGGCCTTCTTATCTCAACGAAGAGACTCTTTAGAAACAAATAAATACATGAGAATTTAACAAAATGAAATAAAAGTAGCAGACGTTTTTTTAGTTTGTTTCTAAAAGTTCAACAAATATACGGTTCTCTGTAACAGTAACAATAATTTTGCCAGCAGTAAATGAACACAAATTTAAACATTACCGGGTCTTATAAAAACACTTTGTTGAATATGAGAGTTTTTATTTTATCAAAAATGGTTAAAAGTTAAAATTTGGCGTAAAATGTAACACTGTGTTGGCTACTTATTTCATGAAATATTTATTTAAAAAATGTTTTAAGAAAACGTTTATATATATATATATATATATATATATATATATATATATATATATATATTTTAGATGAACGCAATAACAAATGTTGCAGAAGTGAAAAAAGTGAGTAGGTTCCAAAATGGGCTGCCACACACATATATAAATGGGCTGTCCATATATATATGTTTTAATGTACAAATAATGTTTTATTGCAATTTATTTATTATTATAAATAGGGATTAGGCGATTCCAATTCCCGATTCCAGGAATCGTCGATTGAAATTGATTCAAATCGTCGATACTACTAATAGATTCTCTACTGATTAAAGGGCTGATTTCGATTCTTGTTCTTTTTAACTGTTAAAATACGTCTGTAGTGTAATTCTTTGGAAAAAACATTAATAAGACACACTTAACAGATATAAATGTTAATTATGTCTTATTAATATATCGGTTGCTTTGAAGGAATTAAAAGATTAATGCAACCGCCTATTTGAAATACAGTATAAAAATATTGCAGTGTTACTATTGATAACACAACATTGGAGGCATTTCTGTGTCATTTTTTGTGCTACTGTTCATTTCGCTCTGCTGTCTTACCCTCACTCGGGTGGGCTCGACTCCTTTCTCTCTCTCTCCTGTCTTTGGCTGCCACCGTTTCATAGATGTCAAAACAAAACACAAAAATAAAGAAGTTTAATTTTCTCCAGTTATACAACCTGAAATGAATATTACTGAAGTTATATTGTAATTGCGAACTTCAGTTCACATTTGTAAATTATAAATAAATTATTACTTCTTTTCGATATGTTTGTCGCGCTTTCAGTAACTCCTACTTATAAATGACGGTTGAACGTTTTGTGTACCCTATTATATTAAAACGAAACATTTAAAAGCCTTTACCTTATGACCAAGATGTTAACAAAATTCAAAATTAGAGAACATCTTAGAGGCATAAATAGCTTAAAAGAATTAAGAATCGACTTGAGAAAAATTCAAAATCGGAATCGGAATAAAAAATTTTAGGAATCGACCCATCCCTAATTATAAATATTTCATAACAAGAATTACTTTTAAACAACACGGCTCAATGATCTACATCAGCCCTCATTGCCAGAATTATCAATAGCTAATTTACCTGTTTCTTACAACACCCAATAAATATTATATATAAAATATGTTTCACTAAAATGTTCAAATTATCTCCACCCCTTTGTTGTTACACGCAATATTACGCCTGTTCGTCCCATAAAAAAATAAATAAATATAAAGTTATGTGTTTGTATTACGAGAGTTTCAGGTTGCTTTAATTGATATTTTCAGTAAATCTTCTCACATTAACTATCAACGCCTCTTATCTTAATCCGTTCTTTTAGTTGATATATTTAGTTAAATTGTTACGTTATTAACTCTTTCATATGGTAAAGTCTAAATCCTGTGAACCACCTATTAAATGTGTCTTGATGGTAAAATAATTTCTAGAACAATGTTATCTTAGAAAAAGAAATAAGAATATCTTTTATTATATTAATTACATGTTACATAGTAAGGATAAAATATAAGTAAAAACAAATAATAAAAAAATTGTAAGAAATAATATTTAGATTTCAACAAACTATATTTTGAGATTAAAACTAAACTAACTGATTGGAAAAAAAACTGGAAACCATGTTGAAATTTTAAAATCATAAATTGAATCTTCGTAATATAATAAAGCAAATTTACTGAGACAAAATGTTTTCTACTTCATTAGGTACACGTAAATCCTGAATGCTTAGTGAATTCGAAAAATTAGGAAAGGTTTAAAAACGTTTCCTTATTAAAAGGATTTGCTGGTGTTTATGATGGTATTATTTGGATTTTATATACAAAAAAATCATTGAGAATTATATTTAAAAAAATATTTATAAAAGAAAAATGGTTTTTTAGATTTTTTAGAGAAAAGTGGGACTGACCTTACTGTTGAGTATATCAGAACCATACAGTCAAATTCTTTGAGTTTTTACATTAAAATTCAAAAAATTTGAGGTTTGGAAATAATATACGATTATACTAAAATGACATACTATCTCTTAATTTATTAGATTTTTATAATAATTGTATATCTTATAGTATGAAAGCTCCAAAATATTATAACATTACTGCCGAGCAACTAATCAAAATTCAATCAACCGTAAGATAAATTATTAAGAAAATAAACATGAAATTTAAATGTATTCGAAAATATTTAAAACTATAAATAAAAAAATTATAGGTACGCTGTTTCATTTTAAAGAAAATTAATAGACGTGTTGTAAAATTTGACGTGTGTTTTTATGTGTTTGATTATTTTTGTTGTATTTACATGGTTATCATTCAGTATGCCTATCATCGCCTGTGAAGGAAGGGATATATTGAGAGTATTGGTAGGATTAAGGTATGGACATACCATGGTAGAGAATGTAGTCAGAATGTCTTCACGTGCACAGGATTGCACACCTGAAATATACCTACCGTGGTTATAAAGTTAGGTTATAACGTGGTTATAGTAGATTGTCGTGGCTATAACAGATATCTACTATCACTCCCCTAGAAGAAGAGAGATAAAGAAGGAAAGACGAAATTACGTAAGAATAAGGAAAAGACCTAATGATCTTTTGACATTGAGGATAAAGAAAAATTACATGATAGCGCTCACAAAGTCGCGTGATGTAGAGCTACTCTCAATCGGGGGCGTATACCCACTACCATGGGTTTTCATTAAAAAAATATCTAAAATAAATTAATGTAAACTGACTTTCCGTCAGATAACTTTATTGCATTTTCGTGAAGCAATAGCAAGAAATCTTCCAACTGGTTAATACTCAGATAAGCAACGTAACGTGTATCTAACAATAATTTGTTAGAAATACTCATGGGTAACTTAGGCTTATATACCTAGTTAAATTCTTTCGAATGTAAATATTAATATTGATACTTATTCTCGATTGTGTAGTTAAAATATAATAAAAAAGAATAATAGATCTAATTTACTTATCAGCAGTATGTAGAATTATCAGTCGTATATGGAGTGTAGGGCTTATTTTGTGCAATCTTTGCCCATAGCTGTGTGTGTCCATCGTTCTGAATATATCAGCTGTATGTAGAATTATCAGTCGTATATGGAGTGTAGGGCTTATTTTGTGCAACTTTTGCCCATAGCTGTGTGTGTCCATCGTTCTGAATATATCAGCAGTATGTAGAATTATCAGTCGTATATGGAGTGTAGGGCTTATTTTGTGCAACTTTTGCCCATAGCTGTGTGTGTCCATCGTTCTGAATATATCAGCAGTATGTAGAATTATCAGTCGTATATGGAGTGTAGGGCTTATTTTGTGCAACTTTTGCCCATAGCTGTGTGTGTCCATCGTTCTGAATATATCAGCTGTATGTAGAATTATCAGTCGTATATGGAGTGTAGGGCTTATTTTGTGCAACTTTTTCCCATAGCTGTGTGTGTCCATCGTTCTGAATATATCAGCAGTATGTAGAATTATCAGTCGTATATGGAGTGTAGGGCTTATTTTGTGCAACTTTTGCCCATAGCTGTGTGTGTCCATCGTTCTGAATATATCAGCTGTATGTAGAATTATCAGTCGTATATGGAGTGTAGGGCTTATTTTGTGCAACTTTTGCCCATAGCTGTGTGTGTCCATCGTTCTGAATATATCAGCTGTATGTAGAATTATCAGTCGTATATGGAGTGTAGGGCTTAATTTGTGCAACTTTTACCCATAGCTGTGTGTCCATCGTTCCGAATATATCAGCAGTATGTAGAATTATCAGTCGTATATGGAGTGTAGGGCTTATTTTGTGCAACTTTTGCCCATAGCTGTGTGTGTCCATCGTTCTGAATATATCAGCAATATGTAGAATTATCAGTCGTATATGGAGTGTAGGGCTTATTTTGTGCGACTTTTGCCCATAGCTGTGTGTCCATCGTTCTGAATATATCAGCTGTATGTAGAATTATCAGTCGTATATGGAGTGTAGGGCTTATTTTGTGCAACTTTTGCCCATAGCTGTGTGTGTCCATCGTTCTGAATATATCAGCAGTATGTAGAATTATCAGTCGTATATGGAGTGTAGGGCTTATTTTGTACAACTTTTGCCCATAGCTGTGTGTGTCCATCGTTCTGAATATATCAGCAGTATGTAGAATTATCAGTCGTATATGGAGTGTAAGGCTTATTTTGTACAACTTTTGCCCATAGCTGTGTGTGTCCATCGTTCTGAATATATCAGCAGTTAAGTACAACTTTTGCTCACTAGGAGAGTTAAATGAAGAGAAACCGGGGTAACAGCTGGGAGAGCGAGGTACACATTTGCTACTGATTTATTTGGTTGCTATAAGGTGTCAAAAGCACGTTCAAAAGCACGGCTATGACTAAAATATTTGTATAAGGTTTATAAATACAGAATTAAAGCGAAGCTATTTATCATGAAAAAGAATGTAAATTTAAAGTAAATACTTGAATTTCGTAGTCCATTACGTTTGGTGAATCTTATTTAATCAATTTAATAATAGCTTATGATTATCCGAACTTTAAATTTTGTATATTTATGAAAACTTACTGAGACAGAAATAGCGGTCGAAAACGAACAGTGTCTCAGTAAGTGTTCACAAATTTACAAAATTTTAAGTTCGGATGGTCATAAGCTATTGGTAAAGCGATTAATAAATTAAATACTTGAGTTTTAGTTTGAATGGTAAAATATTATTAAAAAATAAGACATTACCTTAGCAGATATAATTCGAAGTGTAGAACAGTATCACATGCTTCTCCATTAATTCTATTCTCTTAAATGACATCACCACTTGCGACAAAATTGGTCTCGTATTGGAACGTAATCCCTTTCTTTAATGCAATTAAAAATTTGTTTAGGTATTCTCGTATTAGCGAAATACACAGAGAAAATCCAAGCCGATAACGAAATTATCTACGGTCGTTGGTTAGCAGTTTGCATCGAAGCAAATCTCACATAATTACGTTCATTTATCACCATTTAAAATTATAGCTAATCTAATAAATATGAATATTAATCACAGATTACTGATTAATGTATTTCCGGATCAATTCTTGCAGAAGCTGTAATTTTATAGAAATAAATTTTGTTTTAGGAAAGGTATTTTTTAATTTACTTTTGAGCTTGACTTCCCAGAATAACATAAGCAGCCCACATGGAAATTAACTCAAATCTCATAATATACTTAAAAATGACTAATATCATACATGACTCGACAACCAAGCTGTCGTCATCAGTAATGGGCTAATATCACTCTGCATAGTGATTTTAATTTTTAAATTTAATTTGTTTTAAAAATACAACAACTAAAGTTCATAATGAAAAAGCGTGTTATTTTTGTCCCTTATTGGTTCAAGAATGATAGCTTCCTTTATTGTTGGATATTTGCTACTGTCCCGACAGCCTAAACAAAGGGGAACTATAACTATATTATTATTAATGGCTAACTAACAAGAATTTTTATATTAGTTTGTAATTTAGTCAAATATTCAGTTACAACCAAAATAAATATAAGTTTATTGTAGAAATAAAAAACATTTTCATATTTCACTGAAACCTTGTCAAAATATTATTATAGATTGCCAACTTTTATGTTTTTTGTTCACTTTATTACACAAAGTTTGAGATTATTTTCTGTTAAATTGCGATTAAATTGTGTTGACACTTACTAACCGTATTGTTAATTTACAGAATTTAAAATAGCATATTGTTTGATCAAATGTTTACAGATGTTCTGTGATAGGAACTAAGCTGATATGTAAATAAACTAGAGAAAAACACAATAGTAAAAATTTATTATGACCATATGAAAGAGATATATCCTCAAAAGTACAAGTTTCCACCTTTCATAGTTTCAGCTCTACGTTGAAACACACACACACACACAAAAACACACACACACCCACAACCACACACACACACACACACACACATACACAAGCGCAAACACACACACACACACACCCACACACACACACCCACACACACATATATATATATATAAATATATATATATATATATATATATATATATATATATATATATATATATATATATATATATATAATACGGTGAAAAGTTTTCTTGTAATATTTCTAAATTGATGCATATGAACAATAATTATGAGTAATGTATATATATATATATATATATACATACATACATATGTATGCACTGACTTTTGGAAACTTGTTGTGGAAATAACAGGTATTTCATTAACCATCATATTTGTTACATTTACAACAAATAAATCACATTTTGTAGTTTATTACCTCCCGTAAAATTAAACTCGATATTTGTGTTTACGGTTGGAATTCGATGTTACCTGATTCCACCTATGCTCTCACAGATATTAAATCATTTATTATGTCAATTATGGGAATTCTAATCTAGCAAAATGCCACGTAATCTACTAATCAAGAGAATGAACGTGCGGTCTCCTTTTATCTTGGAATTAAATTATTTTAAAACAGTTGATGAGTTGAATTCCATCTTTCCAAATGAATTATTAAATTAACTGAGTTGAAAAGTGGCCACATTTTACCACAATTTACGCCACGTTTGCAAGTTTCCTTTTTATGAACTACTGTTTTCGATAAAATTACAGCTATATAATTTAAATAATTTTAGGGCATATAATAACAACCAGTTATGAGAAAAAAAACTTTATTTTGTTAGTATACTTATTATTATGAGTTATAATAATTATATCATAAATAATATAATTGATTATATTAAAATACAAATATATCTTTCTGAATTCATAGCTTTAAAATGTATTCATAAATAAATACCTATAAACGTGCTCTACAAACACAATGTTTTGAATTTTTATCAAAAATACATTTAATCTGTAAAATTTATAGTAAATCGAGGTTTATACTATTTAATTTAATTTTCAACACTAAATTGTCAACACATATATAATATGTGTAAAACATACTAGATTCCTTCCCAGTAATTTTACGAATTTTTCGATTAATAGCCTGACTTTTATATCCAGCATTTTATGATAACGTTGATATAATTGTTCCAATTACCTTATACGCTAGGACAGAACAGAGAAGTAAACAATTTAGTAGAGGAACACTTTTATTTGTATAAATAAATGTTAAAGAAAAATTGACAAAAGTATATTAAGTGCTAAAGTTTTTTTCTATCTGCCGTAAAGGTTCTTTAAAGCGAAAAATGTTGAAGTTTAAAAAGTGTTTTTTTTTGTAAAAGTGTTAACTAACGGAAATTAAACCCCATTCTCGTGTCCTTGGCAGCAAATGTATTGATTACGCCGTCAAGTAAACTTTCCTTCAGTTTTACTTCTTTCTACCAATAGCTCACATTCCACGAATATAAGATGTAAGCGAGGAGAGTCTCTGTACCGCAGTGGTATTTCTTGAATAAGTTTTTTATCCCTCCCGTCCATCTTGCATTCCCATCTTACCCAAACGAATAAACAGTTCCAACAAAAACCAGCTTTTAGCTCTGAGCAACCCGCTTACCAGCCCCATTTTTTATATGAGGTAAATTGAATATTCCGGGTAAACCTTTCACCTTTGCACTAAGTCCTGTAATTTTCTTTTTATCTTCAAAAGGTCGAGAAGGTCTATAAGAATATTATTAATACACTCTCCATTGTGAACAAACAAAAATAGGCACGCTAGAGTTTTATTTAAATCTGCACTAATGTATTGATTGAAATATATATAACTTATAATCGGTTTTCTAGCGTCTCCCGTCTCTGTCCGATGTCTAAACTATTCCTCCATGCTTTAATATTCTCCATGTAGCAATAATCCGTAGCTAAGTTCCTTTCACTTATGGATATTAAAGGTTTCTCCCCATGTTAGCCTGGGTCTTCCCTTTTTTCTTTTCTCCTGTGGCGTCCATTCCTGATCAACTCTCCGTAATTTTCCCTTTGGCATCCTCATTACGTATCCAAACCATATCAGCTGTCTTCTCTAAATTTCCTCTATGTCTGTCTCCTTCTTCTCAATCATGTCTAATGGTTTCGTTTGTCCTATATCCTCTTCTAAAGGTTTGGTATGATCTCCTAAGAACGTCCATTTCTACTGCGTTGTTTTTGCTCTTGTCTGGTTGAGACATAATCCACGTTTCTACTCCGTACTTCAAGATACATTTTACTATGGAGGAATATATACGCTTTTCCGTCCTCTTGTTATTTCTTCGTCCCACCATATTTCGTTCCTCCTTTTACTGCTCTTCGTTCCTGTCCTACTTTATATTTTATTTCTTGCTTTCTTTATCATTTTTTGTTGTTGTTATTTTCACTCCTAGGTATTTGAATTTTTCGCAGATTTTGATTTCTTCGCTCCTTCAAAAACCAAGTTAGTCTCCCTGAGGTTAACAATTCACGTCTATTTAGTTTTACCTGTAGATAAAAATTTTCAAGCTTATTTTTCATGTCATGTATTCCAAGTCTTCTTTTTCTTGAGCTATAATGACGTGGTCATCCTCAAACTATAATTTAAAGACATCTGTATTGTCTATTTAGAAACCCATCCTCTGCATTTTTTTCCAGTTACGGAGTACTTTGTCCACGTTTATTTAGGTTAAAGTCGGAGGGATGCATCAACATTTTCTCTGTCTCTTCTAGACGGGAAATTTTTATGACAACTTTCCTCCCTATTGATCCTAATATGTGAGTCCTTTCATAATTCTTAGACAGCTTTAATGATGATCTCACTGATGTTGGTTACTCGTAGGGCTTCCCAGCATTTGAAGTTGGGTAAGTTAGCATATGCCTTTAATAAAACCACGAACACTTCTATGTTTGTCGCTTTTATTTTGTCTATAATTTGTTTTATACAAAATAGGTTATCCGTGCACGATCTTCCTGCCCAAAATCCTGATTGCTTTTCTTCTTCTTTCATACGATATTCCTCTTCTATGATGTCTCGAAGTATTCTTTCGTGAACCCGGCTCAGAGTAAGTGCTATTGTTATGATGTGAAATTATCGCATTTCCGTCTCGTTTCTGTTTGTATATTGCTGCCATGTATTCCGTTTTTCATTCTCCTGGTCTACGATTTTCTCGTATGCGTCCATTTATAAGGCTTACAATTATTCTTCTCAGTTTATCCGTGCCTTTCTTAATCATTTCCGCACTGATTCCTCCGGGTTTCATAGCCTTTCCTTTCTTCCGTTGCCTAATTGCTCCGACTACTGTTTAAGTTTACTTCAATCGGTTTCTTTTATTTACTTATTTCTATTGGCGTGCGTATTCCCATTTATGAATTTGTTCGATCTTCAGCTAGTAGTTTCTTAAGTTGTTCTTCCCATTTAGTATATTCTTCTATTTAGTATATACTTATGCTAGTATATTTTTTATTCTTAGATTGTTCTCGGTTCTTATCTTGTTGTTCAATTACCAGGACTCGGTGTATGTCCTTCCTCTGATGTATGTCTGATTAAAATATTACTTATATAATAATATAATTCATATAATAGTGTACACTGTTATAACAACAGACAATGTTAATGGGACTCTTCTTTTCTGATTCTTTTCATTTTTGAGTTCACCCGTATGTCTCAGTCAACACTTCACCATATACACTTCATCGGCCACTTGTTTATTCGGCATTCTCTGTCATTAACCTCTTTCCCTCACCCTATCCTATCTGCTCGCTGAGCCTGCCTACCTAACCTTTAAGCGTAGGTTTTATTCTTCAGGCAAGGACAGCAATCAATACCTGGAGGATTTTATAGTTCAAAGGCTAATGAATTCTAGAAGTTCTTTTTACAAAAAAAGTATCATAATTAATCGTAGCCTTCTACTGATGAACTAGTTCTTCACTAGCTCCATCTTACTGCTTGCCCCTGTTCTTACTTAAACTTTATTCCATATAGGCCAGTGAATTTTGCTAAAACCTGCCTTAACTCGGAAAAGTCCTCAGAAAAATTGCCCGCATCGTCATAAAGAGTTTATGAAATCTCTTCCTGAAACTTATTTTATCCACCATTGTAGACATCATCTTCTCGAGGCATAAATCACAATGTATAAAACATGAAGTTCTATATTTTGTTTAAACTTTTATATCTGCAAGTAATCGAAGCGACTTATTGTCTTCAACAAGATTCATTTGCATGGAGTTGTTATTCCGCCTAACGACTCCGCTATCCATCACGCGTTGTCCTTTTTTCTCAACAGGATTTAAGTCAATCTTTCATCTTGAAATCGTTATAATATTCTACAAAAGTTGTAATTTTTTAAGTCGTTAAAATTTCATTTAGTTACACAATCGTAAAATAGATTTGACAATAATTTATACCGGAAATATTAAAAACTCAATAAAGTGGAGTTTTAGTGAACAAAGCATCTATAAAATTCGAAAGCTGATTAAAAACTACTGTTTTATCGTTTTCTTCTCTAAGTTGATGAATATTGACATGAAAGGAGCCAACGTTTACATCATATGCTATATCAATAAGCTAAATATTTGCGCAATATTAGTTAAAAAATGTAAATTATGATTATAACCCAGGAACTTTGGAAAGATTATAAGGAAAGGTTGTGGTGTCATACTTTTCTACCGGGAATTAAGCAATTAGAAATAAGGCCACTCTTCCCTGTCTACACATGCGTGCGCCTGTCACTTTCGGAGCGAGGGACAGCAATTGTTGCCATGGTGCGCCCCCGACTCCTTTCCTTGTAGTTTCACGACTTCCAGACATTCCTGTCACTGAGATAGTTACTTGCACTGAATAGATTAGTCATACATTGTTTACATAGCTTAGTAGCCAGAATTAACTCTATACATTTAAAGCAGAAAAGATAAGTCGTAAGCTAATAAAACAAAACAAGATGTTACTTGTCGCGTAATAAAAATATGAAAATTTTGGAGAGCAAAAAAAATCTACACTATTTGTACTAAACATTTTGTATTTTACAAATTAAAAATTGCAATTTAATTGAGAAAGTTAAAAACTTGTGGAAACAAAATTTGTAGTTAATCAGCTAATGAACAAAAACAAGTAGTAAACTCAAGGAAACACATGATATTAAATTTAGCGTGATTAATAAATCAAAAGTAAGTTATGTTAAAATAAAACCTAATTGTTAGGATTACAAATAGTGTAAAGTAATTTAAAATATCCACAAATCGGAAATACGAAATTGATGTTCTGACGTTTGAATACTTCAGTCATTTCCGAATTAACTTAAGAAGATGTTTTGGTTTATGGTCATAATCCGAGATCATTCGCAATGGTTTTAATACCGCAAAGATGAAAGATTATATGATGCACCCAAAATAACGATATATTTTTCTCGCTCCACTCTCTACTGATGCACGTTGACAGTTTACCAAGAACTGATTTCGGTTTATGACTAATTACTCTTGGGCCAATCGTTGCTACGGACCGAAGATGCCACTAA
>JBAIZL010000001.1:52041270-52063770 GCA_036971475.1 Prosapia bicincta | reverse complement strand
CCGTGTTTGTTCATTTAAGATGTCATTTTTATGTGTGTTTCTATGTCTATATATTTCAAACTGTTCTAGTGTGTTTATTTTATGGCCTTTATAGCATGTGTGGAGGATGCTCATGTTATTTTCCATACTTTTGCATGAGTGTTTAGTGTCCATGAGGTGATTTGCGAAGGTGGATTCAATAGTAGTGTGCAGTGGCCTTTTGTGTTCTTTATATCTTTCGGCGAAAGATCTGCCTGTTTGTCCAATATAGAACTTATTGCAGTTGTTGCATTTTAGTTTGTATACTCCTGGGTTATTGTATGTGTTGGTATTGTTTTTAATGCTGTGTCTGATAGCCGTTTGGCTTTTATTTGTTGTTCTGTAAGCTACATTGTATCCTGCTTTTTTGAATTGGTGCGCTATCTTATTTGTGAGTTTGTTTATGTATGTGAGGGTGATGAATTCGTGTATTTGTTGTTACTATTTTTAATGAGTAATTTTCTGTGTAGTTTGTCTATTAAATAATTGTCATATCCATTTAAGTGAGCTAAATATTTGATTGATTTTAGTTCCTCTGTGTAGTTAGTTGTGGACATAGGTATTTTATTTAGTCTGTGTAGTAAATGTTTGAATGCTGCGTGTTTATGTTGTATTGGGTGGTCGATGAATTGTGTATCAATGTGTCTGTCATGGTTGTTTATTATACAAGGAAACATATTATATATAATTTGTTTTGTTTTGGAAGGATAAAATAATACCGCAAACCAACTGCAAACTAAAAAAAATATTCTATTACAGAAAAGAAGGCAAGAAGTTTCAACATTATAGAGAATAAACAGACAAATGCCCTTGTCAAGAATTTGTTATTTAAGAATTTGCTATTTTCGTTTAGGCCGCTGCGTCGGTGATATAATGTATACATAAGTTAAACACGATTTAAGGTATATGTTGTCATCATTTGTATCCTCAAATTTAAATAAAGTGTAATAAAGTAAATAAGGTTTTAGTTTTGATTATAAATGGATGGTTAATAAATATGTCAGGTATTCACTAAAAATATAAATGTAACTAAAAATTAACCTAAGTGCACCTTTAGGACTCATTTTTCATACTTAATGAACAGAATGAGTATATGCACAGTGTTAGACAGTAGGAAGGGTTTGAAGGTAAATTTAAATGACAGTAAGGAACGTAATTTTACGAAAAGTCTACTCTAATCTCAGAAGCGTCTTAGAATGTTTGAAAAGAAATAACACAGACAGAATTTTTAGAAATCGACTTTCTGTTTTTGTAATCCTTACAAA
Organism: Prosapia bicincta; assembly: GCA_036971475.1. Lineage (NCBI taxonomy): Eukaryota > Metazoa > Arthropoda > Insecta > Hemiptera > Cercopidae > Prosapia > Prosapia bicincta. The sequence continues at coordinate 52,062,487 of JBAIZL010000001.1, read as the reverse complement.
ATGCGAATAGGGTTAAATTACTCATACTAAACCTATGGTATTTCAATATTGTGATGCAATTTAAATACACTCTATCTAATTCAAATTGGTTTCTTTGAAATTCGTTTATGTTTTCAGCACACCAGTTAAACTGAAATTTGGTTCGAGATGTTACCGAAATTATTTGCAATTTAAAAATAAAGAAAACATATTTTTAATATTCTCTAATGTTTTAAACTCGAAATTGAAACAATGTTTAAATTATGGTTTACCATGTTACTTCGTTTTAGATTTATATCTCCCTAAAAACTCACACAGTGACTGTAGAAGAACCATAGACTACAGAAAGAGGTTATATGCTATTATAAATACCGGGTGGGTACGTAATTTCCAATGGATCCCGAGCCATGTAGGCCTACATATCATTGGCAATAAAAAAAAGCTGACCAACTAGCCAAGCAGAAATCAAGCCTTCCTCAGCCTGAGGATCTGAGCTCTTCCAAGTCCTCCAGGTCTCTAATAAAGATGATCGCAAAAAATTGGAATCAATTGTTGAGGACAGTCTCGGCTGGAAAGTTTGTTTCAGGGGCGCAATTGAACACAACTTGCCCGGAGCCGTTGATGTTGCAGCATTCAGAATGAAGACTGGTAGCGACTACGTTATTGCAGTCATGTGTTGCAAACCCCGGAGTGTCTGTTCTGTGGTGGACTTGACTCAGGATCACGACAGTCCCATCTTCAAGGAAGCATTCTTTACTGGTGATGGCTCAACTGCCAAAGGGGGTTGGCTAGTAAACTAGTAAAAGATTTATATATTTTACCGAGAATCTGTTTTTATAAAAACGACTTTTTGAAGAAGTAAAAACAAGGAAGTAAATATGACAGAGGGGAATAAGATGTTTTATTTACATGAGTACACAATTATTATTCTCCTATGATAGGCTATGCCTAATTGTAACTTCTAGTTATGTTTGCCATTCGTAGCGTGGTTACATATTTCTTTGTTGGATCGTTTAGGAGAACTCCTAAAGTACCAGTTAATGGTACCATATAAACATGAAAATGTACAGGCCTATATCGGGTTTTACTTCTACGTATGGACTTATATAGTGGCTCATCAATGGTCATTTCTTTCAGTAATACAAGATTGTTAACTAAGGCTATATTTCAGGCTGTGGCGTTCTTTAAAGAGATGTTCAATAAATGTCAAGGCACATAAAACAAAGCCGTAAACATGTGCGCTATCAGAGCGATACGTGTCCTTTAACGGGACACCTTTTATAAGCTCTTTGACACATTACTTGGCATTACTGTAATGAATCATTCACGCTACGTTTATATAGTGAACAAAAAGATCTCCTTCAGACGTAAACAGATTTTATTGAGCTACAAAAGTAATGGGCCAAAGAGGTGTTGGAACTAGATACGTCCTGGCGTCTGTTCATATCCACCTTACAAGCTCTGAATCCGCTGTTTGAAGTATAGCAATATCTACAGTGTTATATAGTAACAATATCTGCAGTATTGATGAATTAACAATATTTGCAGTATAGCGAAATAACAATATCTGCAATGTGGCGTAATAATAATATCTTAGAATGTCGGAACAACAATATTTACAGTATGTCGTAATATTATCGACAATATTGAAGAATTAGAAATGACTGTAGTACCATGTACAAAAATATCTGTACTGTAACGTGATAAAGATAATGATAATGATATTAATAATAATAATAGTAATAATAATAATAATGATAACTATAGTATGACGTAAACAATTATTTAAAGTTCTTCATAATAAAAATATCTGTACTATAACGTGATAAAGATAATGATAATGATATTAATAATAATAATAGTAATAATAATAATAATGATAACTATAGTATGACGTAAACAATTATTTAAAGATCTTCATAATAAAAATATCTGTACTATAACGTGATAAAGATAATGATAATGATATTAATCATAATAATAGTAATAATAATAATAATGATAACTATAGTATGACGTAAACAATTATTTAAAGTTCTTCATAATAAAAATATCTGTACTATAACGTGATAAAGATAATGATTTTGATATTAATAATAATAATAGTAGTAATAATAATAATAATAATGATAACTATAGTATGACGTAAACAATTATTTACAGTTCTTCATAATAAAAATATCTGCAGTGTAACATAATGACAATATCAATAGTAATGAAAAATTAGAAATAACTGTAGTGTCATGTAAACAATATCTGTACTATAACGTGATAATAATGATGAAGATGATGATAATATTAATAATAGTAGTAATAATAATAATAATGATCCCGTGGCAGTTGCTTGTCTGCTATCGGGCGCCGCCCCAGGTGGTGGATAGGGGAACGCTCGTTGTGCTTGCACTTCGGGTACTGGTGAATAGCCAGGGTGAACCAAAACAAGATAGGGGAAGGAACCCCGAAAATAAACCAATAATGAGTAGTGAGAAGGAGATATCTTTTACGGTGCAGGGAGTCGGATCCCCAGTACCGGCACAGGTGGAGGTGACTGAGCAGGCCACACCTGGGTCGTTAGCCCATGACTGCAATTCTTCGAAAAGGGTGGAACACTTGGCCCCGACGCAAGCTATAAGTGCAGAAAAAGACCCGTTCAAGAAAAGCACGAGCACAATAAGGACTCCGCCTCTAACAAGAACCTTGGAGAGTAGTAAGGTAGCGGATCCATATGATGATGTTCCTGAACGTGCTGTGGACGCCGAAGTGAGAACAGATTTGCAGAGCTTTATTTCAGAGGCCGAATCCTCCGAGGTCGAAAGGCTGAAATTACAGATCAGCGAGGCAGATAAGAGCGAGGAGGAGCAAATCAGAGCCATTAGCGCTATCCTACGTACTATGCGGGAATCTGTTGCAAAACAGAAAAATGTGAACATGGCTATCAAGAATGGACTCGTCAAACTAGAGGATGGTCTGGAGGTGCTTCGAGCCTGTAGAATTTCACGACAGAATGCAATCTGGACTCTAGCAGAGAGGGCATCTGTGTCTGTAGGAAGTAGCCCTGGTAGACGAAACCTACCTCCACGAAAGCGCCCAAGGGAGTCAACAAACAGCCAGGAGGAGATGGATACTATCACCCAGGAATCGGCAAAAACAGAGAAATGGAATATAGTGGCCAGTAAGAAGAAGGGCAAGGCAAAGAAAGTACCAGAGACGCAGCAGCGCGTGTTGACGCCTATCATACGGCAGCAAGGCAGCCGATTGTCCAATAAGGCGAAGAAAGAGGCAAGACCAAGAAGGAACGCCTTAGTTATTAAGGCTTCCGCTGGAAAGAGCTACGCGGAAATCCTAGGTGCGATAAGGAAAGATGTGCGGCCAGAAGACAGTGGTGTGGTGATTCGCGGCATCAGGAAAACGAGAGAGGGTGGAGTTGCAGAGACCAGACAGCGCTCCAAACTGCCATCGAAACGGCGATCGGAGAGAGCGGAGAGGTCCGTAGCTTGATCCCGAAGTTGAGGCTGGGGTTCTGGACCTTGATTCATACACTTCTGAAGAGGAGGTTAAAGAGGCCCTTGACCGGGAAGAGGTTGAAGGAGAGATAAAGGTCTCCATTCTTGGCCCTAACCGTAGAGAACAATGTCTGGCAATTGTAGAGCTAGAAGAGGCACAGGGCATCAAAATCCTAAAGAAAGGAAAGGTTAAAGTAGGATGGGTGTTTGCTAGAATCAGACGAAGAGTCGAGGTTCGTCGCTGCTACAGGTGTCTCCAATATGGTCACGTAAGGAACGACTGCAAGGGTCCTGATAGAAGCGACACGTGCTGGAAGTGTGGATACAGAGACCACAAGGCAGCACAATGTAAGACAGAAGCACGTTGTATCCTTTGTACTGAAAAAGGCTACAAGCATATTCCGCTAAACCATGTGCCAGGATCTGGATCCTGTAAAGTTTTTAGAGAAGCTCTCGCTTTGAAAAAGGGCAAGGGCAAACCTGTATGAAGGTGCTGCAAGGTAACCTCAACAGATGTCGGGCTGCTGATGGATTGATCGATCAGTTGGTACTGGAATCAGGAATCGACGTCGCGATCATCAGCGAGCCGTACCGTCATAGAGGGAAATCATCATGGCACAAAGATGAATCTGGAATGGCAGTAATCTGGATTACGGACCTGCGGAAGTTTCCGATAAGTAAGACTGGTTCTGGAAGTGGCTATGTTTGGATTACAAGTGGAGACTTGACATTCGTCAGCTGCTACTTCTCTCCAAACGATAGTATCAACATTTACCAGGAAAAATTGAATAATATGGAGGAATCAGTGAGAGAGGTGGGTGGAAAAATCATAATGGCCGGAGATTTCAACGCCAGAGCGGTAGAATGGGGAATGCCGCGTACAAATAGAAGAGGAAATCTTCTGTTGGAAATGGCAGCCAGACTGGCACTTAATATCCAAAACACTGGTAGTACCCCGACATATCATCGGCCCGGTTACGGATACTCCATTCCAGATGTGACGCTGGTATCGGAAAACCTGGGGCGGAGATGTAGGAACTGGCGAGTGCTCCCTGACTACTCGGGGAGTGATCATGATTATATATCTTTTGATATTGAAGAGGAGTATATAACATCTCGTTCCAGGATCCGATGCCAGCCAAGGTGGAATGTAGGAAAGATGGATAGAGCAATGTTGATGGAAGCACTTTGTTTCATGTGGCAATGTAATCCGGCCTCCTATCCAGATTCATCCAATGTAGGGGATATAGAAAGTGCCGTTAAACAGGTGACCTACGTCATACGACAAGCCTGTCAAATGTCAATGCCTCCTAAGAGCATCCGCAAAGCAAGACAGCAAGCCTATTGGTGGACCGACGATATAGCCGATCTCAGAAGAAGATGTCTTCAACTTAGACGGAAGGCACAGCGATCTCGTGGCGGGGTTAAGGCAGCGGCTCTAGCCTTAGAGCACAAGGAGGCAAAAAAGGCTCTTGTTTTGGCAATCCGGCAGAGCAAGGATTGTTGCTGGAGATCCCTTTGCGAAGAGATTAATGAAGACCCCTGGGGTATGGGCTATAAAATAGTTACACGAAAGCTGAGCGGCGGATCCTCTGACCAGGCATTGAGCGCCAGCGCAACGAGACGAATTGTGAAAGCACTATTTCCCGATCACCAGCGTCTGATCTCTCCTGAAGAACCACGTGGGAGCGGTGATATTCCTTTGTTCACTGAATCAGAACTGATCACGGCCGTGATGTCATTAAAAAATGGGAAAGCCCCAGGACCAGACGGAGTCCCACCAGAGGTATTGAAGGTGGTGGTTCGAGCACAACCAAGCCTTCTACTGGACATGTACAATGCCTGTCTGAAGTCAGGCATATTCGCATCACAGTGAAAGGTAGCGCGGCTTGTGCTCATAAATAAAGGGAAGGGCTCCTCTGACGATCCATCATCTTACAGACCGTTGTGCATGCTGGACACACTGGGAAATGTAATGGAAAAATTATTAAGACCGAGGCTACAAAAGGCAATACAAGCGGCAGGAGACCTTACCAAGAACCAGCATGGATTTAGGGAAGGGCATTCCACAGTAACGGCGATCCAACAGGTGATAGAGGCCAGGAAATTGGGAGATCTTGTGTGTCATGACGCCAGACCAATTGTTATGCTGGTAACGTTAGATGTGAAGATTTAACTCTGTACGATGGTCGACCATAATGGAGGCGCTGGAACGGAAATTCTTTGTTCCAAGGTATCTGTTGGCCGTGATCAGAGACTACCTGAGGGATCGGCAGCTGATCTGGACTGCTGACGGAAGACAGTGGACAAAGGAAATCACAGCTGGAGCAGCCCAAGGATCGGTACTGAGACCAGACCTGTGGAATGTGGCATATGATGGTCTTCTGAGATTGGAAATGCCAGAGGATGCATATCTGGTGGGCTACGCCGATGATGTTGCTGCTGTCATTACAGCTCGCAGCACTGAATTATCAGCTCGCAGGTACGGCTTAATCAGGTCATGCGTAGGATTAACCTATGGATGACAGAACACGGTCTACAGCTGGCCGTTTCCAAGACTGAGATAGTTTTATTATCTGGAAGGAGGATGCCGATGGTGGTACCAATGGTTGTGAGACAGGAGACGCTCTTCACTAAGAGAGTGGTGAAGTACTTAGGAGTCAAGCTGGACAACAAGCTGACGTACGGGGAGAACATCATGTGACCTCGTCACTCGCAAGATTGATGGCTAACGTCGGTGGCCCAAGGGCAAGCAGGAGACGACTCCTATGGTCTACGGTGCAATCCATCATGCTCTACGGTGCTGAAATCTGGGCCGACACTTTGAAGGTACAGAAGTACCGTACCTGACTCGATACGATTCAACGAATTGGAGCACTAAGAATAGCGAGCGCCTACCGTACTGTTGCGTCGGCAGCTGTGCTGGTTGTGGCAGGTGTTGTGCCAATCGAACTATTGGCTCAAGAGAGAAAACTTGTATTTAATAACAGTAAAGAGATAGGCAAGATAGAGGTGGTCAAGCGAGCCAGAGTACAAACCATGAACCAGTGGCAGCAACGATGGAATCATGAACGGTCAGGTAGATGGACGTTCCTTCTGATAAGCAGCTTAAAGGAATGGACAGAACGCAGGCACGGGGAAGTGAACTTCTATATCACACAGTTCCTGACAGGCCACGGGTACTTTAGGGCATACCTGTTTAAGATGGGAAAAGTTCTGTCCCAGAACTGTCGGATATGTAGCGATAAACTGGATGACTCAAGGCACACCTTCTTTGAGTGCGCCAGATTCGTAGAATAGAGGAGTCGATTGATGACACATACCACAGGCCTCTCCCCAGAGAGCTTTGTGCGGACGATGCTTGCATCGGAAGCCAACTGGAATATGGCATCGAAATACATCGAATCCATTCTACGATGTAAAAAAGAAGAAGGATGGCTAGATCCGTAAGATAATGGAGGAAGTATAAGAGGCACCACCCTGAAGTAATGCTTCGGCGGTTCCGGGGTGGAAATTTGCCTGGAGGGTGACGAGTTTAGTGGGTAAACTTTCAGATGTAGAGCCTAGTGCAGTGCCGAGAGGAGTCCCACACTCCTCCTGCATAAAGCATTCTCGTCGCTTAAAAAAAAAAAAAAATAATAATAATAATAATAATAATAATGATAACTATAGTATGACGTAAACAATTATTTAAAGTTCTTCATAATAAAAATATCTGTACTATAACGTGATAATAATGATGAAGACGATGATAATAATAATAATAATAAAAATAATAATAATATTAATAATTATAACGACAGTTAGCCGAAATAGCAATATCAGTAGTACAACTTACAACAATAATTGATTTTTTTCAATTTAACTGAGCAATTACTGAGTTTAGAGTGAAAACGTTTACAGTAAAATAAAAATGATACAGTAACTCTAGACATCGAGGATCATGTGAAGGTCAGCTTATTTTACACTGTATTTTACAAGGCTAAGTTAAGCGAGTATTTAAACATTACATTTTTTTGCGTATTCCGTAATTTTTAATTTCACCTTGTTCAACAGATTATTTTAAAGCAAAAGAGTTTGAGAATAAATTAAATTATTTAATGGAAAATTGAAAATTTAAATTTCTCACCTAACAAAAATGACTTATGATGAAAATAAAAACATCAAAACATAACTCAGTTAATTACTTATTCAGCTTTATAATGTTATAGTTCGAACCAAAGTGTTGTACCATTAAAAATTTATAATTATATCCAAACGATTTAAATAATACAACTTTGTCAGTCAGTTATTTTATTCATTACTTTACATTTATAAACGGTAATTAAAATTTTACTTTAACAAATAACGTTTTTCTTATTTATTATTAAAATAAAACTTAATTACTTTAATTTTTCTCGTTTTAGTTTGAATTTAATTAATAGTTTTAAACGATCTGTTTCTACGGTAATTACTAAAGAATAAATGATTAGAATAGGCTTTTGTAATATTCTTTTGAATAAGAAAGTTTTCTAAACTATAGATTTAATCAAAATTAAAAAGAAAATTATGAATAAATCATGAATTAAACTTTCCTCAATACGCTTATGAATCATGTTATTTTTAGACAGAACATATATTATTTATCAACCCTCCATAAGTTTTCATTCTATTATCTTCAGTAATTTAAACTAAGAACAAGCAAAAATACCCTAAAACCAATACTTTGAGCGAAAGCCAATATTGTTATAAAAATATTTATATTTTCAGTAGTCTTTGAAAGTAAGAATTTCACAAAAAGTAGAGATTAAAGCTATACACTTTGGTAAAATAAACACAAAAACTACACGAGACATTTCGAGACTCAGGGTAGCAAAACATTAAAAATATAAACGGTAACACTTTTCAGCTGGAATAATATTACTGATTAAATAACGATCCATTAGATTGTGTAGAAATAAATCTACTGCACATTGTTTCATATTGAATATCATGCTGATAGTAAATATTTGGGTTTCAAAAACATAAATACCGTACTGGAAGTAAATTAAATGCAACGAGGATGTTTCAGGGCAGAATATGGAATAAAATTATCAATTACAAAAGTAAATGCTATCTAAGGCTTATTTATATTATAATAGATCACAAGGAAGAATAGAATAAAGTAGGGCTTATGTATATACGAAATGTAATAAAATAAGACTACAGCAATAAAATTAGAAAATGTAATAATAATTAAATTTACATACATCACACTAGTAAACAAACAAATACACAAACAACACAAACAATGAAAAACAATAAATATTTGGTCAATTTTAATTTTGAAAAGGACAATTACAGCTAAAATTATATCAGTAATATTAAAAAAAAAAACAATGTGATAAGATAAATAACATGGGGAATAAAATGTTATAAATTCATAACCTGCACGTGCAATGGAACAACCATCATTTGTCTTGCAGGAGAGGTATCTATCTATCCTACAGAAAAATACCTATAATTACATCAAATGTTTATTTCAGAGAAAAGAAATTAATTTAGCAGTCATACATAATTTATTGAACACTGCAACTCTGAGTTTTGCAGAAGTTTCAGCAAGTTTTTCAGACGTTGCAGCAGCTACTCTGCTGGGACTGGATTTTATTCATGAATTATAATTTAGTAATACATTTTCAAACACGTTCAAGGTATGGAGTTATTTCTTTTTCAATCACTTCTTTATGTTTGTTCCTTTTTTTTGGCGTGGTTTATTTAAGAGCAAGGATATTGATAAAAATAGCACCTCCATTTTTCATGGTTGATGGGTTTATATCCACGGAATTTCTGGTGTAGCGTTGATACTTAAATGCTTTTTTGGTCAGTGGTTTTCCACTATAGCTTTTATGAAAGCAGAATAGTAACTATTATTAAAGTCTACAGTCTCTATAGCAAGACTGTATCTATACGTGTTGATAAAGGGAGAACCAAAACGAGTAGTTATAATTCACATTTTAAAAACTATTGAAATAATTACTTCGAAATTTTGTAGACATGATTTTTCTATAGTTTAATGAATGAATCAGTTTTGAAGAAATAAGTCAGAATTACGCATTCCTCAGCATTTGATAAATCACTAGAGAACCCTAGAAGTTTGGTAGAAGCTCTAACTTACGGCAACAAAAAATCAGAAAATGGCCATATTTGTAGGGTATTACAGGCTTTGCTTGGAATAACGTTTATTAAAAACTTTATAATAATAATAATAGTGGCATAGTAATAATACGTCATAGTTGTCATTAGGATATCAAATAGAAATTTAGTTATCAGTTTTTATTTATTTTTCATACATCTTTTTAAACATGCATAGCTTAGTCCAATAAAAACAAAATTGGCAAAATAATAAAATAATACATATTTAAAAATTATTCTATTTTCTATTGTCAATATATATATAGCATCTTCAGGAAAATAATTATCTAATAAAAAAATCTGGTATTATTTTATTGGCGAAAAGCTTTGAATAAATATATTCATTAAAAGTATTCTTGTTTTTGAAATATTTTTAATTTATTAACTATATTACAAGAAAACATATCAACAAATATATATATATATATATATATATATATATATATATATATCACTTTCACTATATGTACTTAAAAGAATCTTACTTGGGATTTATGCGAGTTAACTTTCAAAGATTACTATCAATCTTAACTCGCATAAATAGCAAGTAAGATTCTTGTTTAAGTTTATATACTGAAAGTGATAAGTGAATACAAGGAAACAGTGTTGCATATATATATAAATATAAATATCGCAATATGTATTCTTGTGTATTAATAAAGAACATAAGTCAAAATACATATACAAGAATTATAATTGAATTTACAATTCAAAGCTTTTCGTTGGCTAGCAGTACTAACATCATCAGGAATATTAAACAATTAAAAGTAACATATCATGTCTCCATATCTTATCATATCAACTCAATAGTTGAATATGTTAATTTTAATTGTTTAATATTCCTGATGATGTTGGTACTGTAGCCAACGAAAAGCTTTGAATTGTAAATTCATTTATAATTCTTGTATTTGTATTTTGACTTATGTTCTTTATATGTATATATATATATATATATATATATATATATATATATATATATATTTTCAAATAAATCTACAACTATAAGAATGCAAACCTTAATTAATTCCTATGGTTATTAAAAGAAAAAACTTATACTTGATCATAAAGTACTAATAATGTTAACGTCATTTAAAGACTGAAATTAAATTGGAAGCTCTATTTTCTTAATTATTTCAAAATTAGTCCTTTTAAAAATAATATAAAAACTTGAAGAACCAGAATAAAATGTACAGAATAAATGACAGAAATAGGAATTTTCTTTCTGAATAAATTCAGAATAGATTTGATTAAGAGGCGATGTTGCAGAATATTGTGACAGTTTACGTACTCTCATTACCAATTCTGTGTAACCTGTGATTTTTATATTTCAAAAAATTGTTAAAAAAAATAAGAAAATAAATTTAAATTTACATAAATAATTTACTTTTCCTATATGTAGCAAGGAAAATTCACTTACGTCTTTTTACTACAAGACAAACATATTAATATATAAATGTAACATCCATGTGATAGGTTACTGGAAAAAAAAGAAATAAAATAATAGTAATAATGAAGTACCATTTGGAAGCATCAACTGGTACCAAATGCATGTGAACTGTTACAAAAATAAATAAGTAGCAAGTAATATAAAACACATTTTTTAAACAAAACAGAGGTCAACAGAGAAAAGTTTTATTTGAGTTACTTTTAATTTTATAATTACAATTAATATAAATATGTAGGCCTGTATGCACATGACAGAAGCACAATATAAGGTGGCAAAATAGAAAGAAAGTTTTAATGCAATATTCCATCTTCCTCTCTATACAGTATATGGTGTTAGTTTATTATTTTTGTTTGTTACTCTTTAATAGCTTTCTAATTTTTTCTAATTTATAAAGCTGATGATGGACAATTACATCTCATTCTATCAGTCTCTTCTAATGCTTCATTACAGCAAGAAACCTTATTTTATAATTTCATATACATCTGTAAATAAATGATTTCCCAAGTACAGGAAAGTTGGATTAGTGCCAAAGTGGTAGATTTCAAACATGGATTTATCCAGTTAAAACCCGACCGATAGATAAACATTTTTATATTCAATTAAAGAATAAATGTGTGAAAAAACTGTATTAACCTCAACTAACATCTACTCCAGATTAAATAAAATCCATTTGAAGAGGATTAAATGAATAAAAACGTATTTTAATAACGGTTGAAAAGTTTTACAAGATATATATATATATATATATATATATATATATATATATAATTAATAAATTAAAAATATTTCAAAAACAAGAATACTTTTAATGAATATATTAAAAGCAAATTTGTAAATTACTTACTGTAACAGGTTTCAGCATAGAATAATTTAAATGAAAATGCCTCTAACGTGACAAATTCTAATTATTTGTTTTTTAGGTATGAAATTCATAGTAATAAAAGTACCTAATAATAAGGTACCTAGTAATAATAAAGTACCTGATAAAAGTATTCTTGTTTTTGAAATATTTTAAATTTATTAACTATATTACAAGAAAACATATCACCATGTTTAATATATATATATATATATATATATATATATATATATATATATATATATATATATATATATAATAAGGAGAGTCTGAATGAATTTAAAAATCATAACCAAGTAGTATTTGGAATGCGTGAAGTATCATTTGGAGAAGGATGGCAGAAAAATTACATATAAAACCGAGAAAGGAAATAAACGTTTTCTACTGTCTCAAGCCTTACAGTGTTCCTAGGATAGAGGTAGTATATTTAATATATTATATAATGACATTAGTTAATGAAGTATATAAAAAACATTCAAGCTTTACAGTGTTTCTAGGATAGAGGTAGTACATTTAATATATTATATAATGACATTAGTTAATGAAGTATATAAAAAACATTCACGCCTTACAGTGTTCCTAGGATAGAGGTAGTATATTTAATTTATTATATAATGACATTAGTTAATGAAGTATATAAAAAACATTCAAGCTTTACAGTGTTCCTAGGATAGAGGTAGTACATTTAATATATTATATAATGACATTAGTTAACAAAGTATATAAAAAACATTCAAGCTTTACAGTGTTCCTAGGATAGAGGTAGTACATTTAATATATTATATAATGACATTAGTTAATGAAGTATATAAAAAACATTCAAGCTTTACAGTGTTCCTAGGATAGAGGTAATACATTTAATATATTATATAATGACATTAGTTAATGAAGTATATAAGAAACATTCAAGCTTTACAGTGTTCCTAGGATAGATGTAGTATATTTAATATATTATATAATGACATTAATTAATGAAGTATGATAAAAAATCATATGTTCAATATCATTTTAATATTTTTATTTTGACTGTTTCAAATGTCAATCTAAAACAAGTGTAGGTACACATAGTGTTAATGACATTGTTTTTCTCTACCTCTTTTTATTTATAAGATATTGTAGTTGTATTCGATTAACATTGTATTTTATAAATGTTCTGAGTCACAAACACTTTATTATAACGTCAATTTGTTTGGTTTATTTATTTCCTTCTTAATCCTGCATTATAACATAAAGTAATTGTAATATATTATGTTTCTGTTATTAATTATGTCGAAATCTAATTATAATTATTAAAATACAATATTATAAATGTGTTTTTACTAATATTTCAACTCTTTTGTGTTAGAAAATTTTTATTATTTTTTCTCATATCTTCCATATATTCTCATACTTTGATATCGGTATCTCTTTTCTTTCTTTGGTGTTTTGTTTTACTTTTAGTGGATTTATTATTCACAAGATAGATTGATTTAGTTTTATAATTTTAGAAAAAAACGAAGTACATGTTGTTCAGTACTTGAAAGATTATGAAACTCGTATAAACGAGAATAATTGGACCTACAATAATCTGTAATTATAATTAAATAGAAAAAAGGACAAATAAGATTGGCAAATTTTCACTTCAAATCTTTTAATACTCATTTAAAGTTGAATACATATCTAATCAATTTTATTTGTCCAAGATAGTAGTTGCCGGTCGGAGTAAGGAATTTTCTTTTTTCTCCGGACAAAAGCTTCGAAACCACTGCTTTTACAGGAAGCCATTTTCAGGGCTATTCAAAGTTGTGACAATGTGTTACTGTCAAGGAACAGAGGCAGGATGAGAAGCAGAGATAAGCTCCGAGTATGTAGCCTGGGCTGCATGTTCTTAGTAAATGCGAAAACTTTATCTTTACTTACTCAGCGAAAAGTGTACTTTAAAATTTGTAAATTATTTACTGTAACAGGTTTCAACATAGAATGAAAATGCCTCTAATGTGACAAATTCTAATTATTTGTTTTTTAGGTATGAAATTCAAAGTAATAAAAGTACCTAACGGTTTTAGAAATAGAAAATTTATTTAATTAAAATTTCCTGCAATATATAACGTAGATTGGGTTAACGGATTAGAACTATACTTCACACCGGTATAAAGAAGATCGACTTCAGATAAGCTACAATGCCAACTTTTCTTATTTTCCCCTATATTATATACCTATTTTTGTCCTACTTTATTCTAACTACCTTATTTTATTCGTGACGCCTTAATATAGCTTTTCTATCTTGTGTAAAGTAGTTTTATGTCTTCAATCACACCTATATTCTCAACCCCTCAAGAAACTGCAGCAATATCTACATAATTTTGTTCATCATTATATATTATGTCAAGAGGCTTAGTAAGGATTTGTTATGTTTATTGTAGCTAAAGTTAAATAATGGCGTTATAAAACACCCTATAAGTTGTAAAATGACAGTAAACATATTTACAGTAGTTTATGTTGAAAAGTGTGAAGTATGGCATATAGAAATAGCTACAGTATCATGTAATAGTAATGACATGTTGGCAGTGTGACTTAATAACAGTATCTACAGTAACACGTAATGTCATGCTGCCAGTGTGACTTAAAAACAATATCTACAATATCACGTAATGACATGTTGCCAGTGTGACTTAATAATAGTATCTACAGGAACACGTAATGACATGTTGGCAGTGTGGTATAATAACAATATCTACAATATCACGTAATGACATGTTGCCAGTGTGACTTAATAACAATATCTACAATATCACGTAATGACATGTTGCCAGTGTGACTTAATAACAGTATCTACAGTAACACGTAATGTCATGTTGGCAGTGTGGTATAATAACAATATCTACAATATCACGTAATGACATGTTGCCAGTGTGACTTAATAATAGTATCTACAGTAACACGTAATGTCATGCTGCCAGTGTGACTTAATAACAATATCTACAATATCACGTAATGCCATGTTGCCAGTGTGACTTAATAACAGTATCTACAGTAACACGTAATGTCATGTTGGCAGTGTGGTATAATAACAATATCTACAATATCACGTAATGACATGTTGCCAGTGTGACTTAATAATAGTATCTACAGGAACACGTAATGACATGTTGGCAGTGTGGTATAATAACAATATCTACAATATCACGTAATGACATGTTGGCAGTGTGACTTAATAACAATATCTATAGGAACACGTAATGACGTGTTAACAGTGTGGCATAGTAACAATATATACAGTATCATGTAATAATGTGTTGGTAGTGTGGCATAATAACAATAACTATAGTGTCTCGTAATGACATGTTGGCAGTGTGACTTAATACAGTATCTACAGTATCACGTAGATAGTTGGCAGTATGATTTTATAACAACATCTAAAGTATGACATAATAAAAAAAAATCTAGTGTGACATAATAAAAATTACTACAGTATCACGTAATGATGTGTTAACAGTGTGGCATAATAACAATGTCTACAGTATCACGTAGTAACATGTTGGCAGAATGACTTAAAAAACAACATCTATAGTACGACATATTAGAAAAAATATGTAGTGTGGAATTATAAATATAACTGCAGTATCACGTAACGACATGTTGACAGTATGACTTTATAACAATATCTATAGTATAACATAATAAACAATTATGAAGTGTGGCATAACAACAATACCTGCATTATGACATAATTATAAAAGCCCAGTGTAGGATAATAACAATATCTACATAATGACAATAATAATAAAAAATGCAGTGTTGTATAATAACAATATCTACAGTATGGCATAGTGAAACAAATAAGCAGTCTGGCATAATAACAATATCTAAGTATGGCATGATAACAAATATTCAGTGTAGAATAATAACAATATATTAACTTTGTCATGATTTAAAATATTCAGTGTGGCATAATAACAATATCTGTAGTTTGTTGTAGAAACAATATCTAAAGTATGACATGGTTAAAATATGCAGTTTGGCATAATAACAATATCTGTAGTTTGTTGTAGAAACAATATCTGAAGTATGACATGATAAAAAAATTATGCAGTGTGGCATAATAACAATATCTGTAGTTTGTTGTAGAAACAATATCTGAAGTATGACATGATAAAAATATGCAGTTTGGCATAACAACAATATCTGTAGTATGGTGTAGAAACAATATCTACAGTATGACATGATAAAAAAATTATGCAGTGTGGCATAACAACAATATCTGTAGTTTGTTGTAGAAACAATATCTAAAGTATGACATGGTTAAAATATGCAGTTTGGCATAATAACAATATCTGTAGTTTGTTGTAGAAACAATATCTGAAGTATGACATGATAAAAAAATTATGCAGTGTGGCATAATAACAATATCTGTAGTTTGTTGTAGAAACAATATCTGAAGTATGACATGATAAAAATATGCAGTTTGGCATAACAACAATATCTGTAGTATGGTGTAGAAACAATATCTACAGCATGACATGATAAAAAAATTATGCAGTGTGGCATAACAACAATATCTGTAGTTTGTTGTAGAAACAATATCTAAAGTATGACATGGTTAAAATATGCAGTTTGGCATAATAACAATATCTGTAGTTTGTTGTAGAAACAATATCTGAAGTATGACATGATAAAAAAATTATGCAGTGTGGCATAATAACAATATCTGTAGTTTGTTGTAGAAACAATATCTGAAGTATGA
Organism: Prosapia bicincta; assembly: GCA_036971475.1. Taxonomy (NCBI): domain Eukaryota; kingdom Metazoa; phylum Arthropoda; class Insecta; order Hemiptera; family Cercopidae; genus Prosapia; species Prosapia bicincta. The sequence continues at coordinate 52,045,826 of JBAIZL010000001.1, read as the reverse complement.
CATGATAAAAATATGCAGTTTGGCATAACAACAATATCTGTAGTATGGAAAAAGTATGACATGATAAAAAAATTATGCAGTGTGGCATAACAACAATATCTGAAGTAAGGTGTAGAAACAATATCTAAAGTATGACATGGTTAAAATATGCAGTTTGGCATAATAACAATATCTGTAGTTTGTTGTAGAAACAATATCTGAAGTATGACATGATAAAAAAATTATGCAGTGTGGCATAATAACAATATCTGTAGTTTGTTGTAAAAACAATATCTGAAGTATGACATGATAAAAAAAATTATGCAGTGTGGCATAACAACAATATCTGAAGTATGGTGTAGAAACAATATCTGAAGTACGACATGATAAAAATATGCAGTGTGGTATAACAACAATATCTGAAGTATGGTGTAGAAACAATATCTGCAGTATGACATGATAAAAAAATTATGCAGTGTGGCATAACAACAATATCTGTAGTTTGTTGTAGAAACAATATCTGAAGTATGACATGATAAAAATATGCAGTTTGGCATAACAACAATATCTGTAGTATGGTGTAGAAACAATATCTACAGCATGACATGATAAAAAAATTATGCAGTGTGGCATAACAACAATATCTGTAGTTTGTTGTAGAAACAATATCTAAAGTATGACATGGTTAAAATATGCAGTTTGGCATAATAACAATATCTGTAGTTTGTTGTAGAAACAATATCTGAAGTATGACATGATAAAAATATGCAGTTTGGCATAACAACAATATCTGTAGTATGGAAAAAGTATGACATGATAAAAAAATTATGCAGTGTGGCATAACAACAATATCTGAAGTAAGGTGTAGAAACAATATCTAAAGTATGACATGGTTAAAATATGCAGTTTGGCATAATAACAATATCTGTAGTTTGTTGTAGAAACAATATCTGAAGTATGACATGATAAAAAAATTATGCAGTGTGGCATAATAACAATATCTGTAGTTTGTTGTAAAAACAATATCTGAAGTATGACATGATAAAAAAAATTATGCAGTGTGGCATAACAACAATATCTGAAGTATGGTGTAGAAACAATATCTGAAGTACGACATGATAAAAATATGCAGTGTGGTATAACAACAATATCTGAAGTATGGTGTAGAAACAATATCTGCAGTATGACATGATAAAAAAATTATGCAGTGTGGCATAACAACAATATCTGTAGTATGGTGTAGAAACAATATCTGCAGTATGACATGATAAAAAAATTATGCAGTGTGGCATAACAACAATATCTGTAGTATGGTGTAGAAACAATATCTGCAGTATGACATGATAAAAAAATTATGCAGTGTGGCATAACAACAATATCTGTAGTATGGTGTAGAAACAATATCTGCAGTATGACATGATAAAAAAATTATGCAGTGTGGCATAACAACAATATCTGTAGTATGGTGTAGAAATAATATCTGCAGTATGACACGATAAAAAAATTATGCAGTGTGGCATAACAACAATATCTGTAGTATGGTGTAGAAACAATATCTGAAGTACGACATGATAAAAATATGCAGTGTGGCATAATAACAATATCTGTAGTATGGTGTAGAAACAATATCTGCAGTATGACATGATAAAAAAATTATGCAGTGTGGCATAACAACAATATCTGTAGTATGGTGTAGAAACAATATCTGAAGTACGACATGATAAAAATATGCAGTGTGGTATAACAACAATATTTGTAGTATGGTTTAGAAACAATATCTGAAGTATAACATGATAAAAATATGCAGTGTGGCATAATAACAATATCTGTAGTATGTTGTAGAAACAATATCTGCAGTATGACGTATAGACTAGCAATATGCTCTATGTTGTATAGAATTAGTTACATAAAACATTTAGAATGCAAATTTCCGAGTATCTTAAGATTATTTTTAAAAACATTGTAAATGATGTATAAGTAGCCATTTAACTTATATTCCATAATTCATTATATTGAAAGTTATGGTATGAATAAAATATTGTAACAGTTGAGCCCTTTTTCCTGGGGTAAGTATTTATCAGGGCTTTATTAAAAATGTGTGTTAATTACTAATTAACAAATTAATTAACCTTACTTACCAGTAAACGATCTTCTTATATCTTCGGAAAGTAGAACTAGGTTACTTGAAATGAAAATTTAAAGTTTGTAACGTTCTAGGTTACTTGGGAAATGATAATTGAAATTTTTAAAATACAAAATTGAACAATTTATTAACTTTGACAAATTACAATAGAACAAAAGACACCAATGTGTCGAGTAATTATCTTTTAATTACTGCTAATTATTCCATACATTTTAATTACTTATTAACCTTTAAAATTATATTTATCTAGAAGATAGTAACTTAAGATTTCCAATTAAATTTTTAGAAATGAATATTCAAAGGACAATCTCTACCGCTCATGTGTTAACCGTTTATCAATTAAAATTCAACTTAGTTAACATTAAAATACATTTCCTTTATTATTATCTAAAACGTACCTGGTTGTGCACTTTACTTGCAAAACACTTTAACACATACCACTAAACATTGCCCATGCCTTTTGGAATCACTAATCACTGCACATCGCTCCTGGAATCAGCGCTCTTATACAAAATGATATAAACTTTTACTTATTGGAAACACATAAACAATCGATTCTGACTTCTTCTTTTGTTGCGTTTATAAAATTTGGTACCGGCCTTAACATCTTAAATTTTGAATACTCGAAGCTTACAAATTTCTAGGTTACGTCCGAAAATGCCATCACGTCCGTCTCGTTCGGAGACGTTTTGAGAAGTGGGCCTTCTGCAAGGGCACGCCAACGGAATTTCCCACCCTTGGTTATTATTTTGAATTTTTTTGATTGGTGCTTCGGATCAGGCGATATCAGACCATGCTTACGTCACATGGGGTGATTTCAGTTAATTACCCTAAGATACTAACTCGTACAATATTTTACATTTTTACCCGCTAGGGGCGCTACTATCTATGTTAGCTTCACAATGTGCACCAATAAAACAAAAATTTTCTTTTATATTGGGAAGATATAATTATTAAATAAAAATTAAATATATAAATGAATTTATATGTAACACCTTATTTTTAAGAGTGTTACAATATAAATAAACACCACAATCATATTAAAACAATCAAAATCTTTAATTGTTATCATATTTGGTATTTGTGTTTGTAAGGTGTATTCACTGTTTTCAAGAATTATGCTATTGACTAACGGACAGTCAGTGTAAAGCTCTCATGAAAATCGGTTCGCAATAATTAATTAAAGTAAAAATTAATAACATACTATTTAGGTTAACTTAGCGTCTATGGGAGCAATAAAAACCAGTAAAAGTTATATTAGCGGGCTCGTCCACGATTTATCCAATTAGAAAAAGTGGGCGTTAGGTGGTGAAATAAAATCGGTAATAAATTAATTGACGCGATCAATAGGCTAAAGGTGTATTTTAGGCCACCAGAAGATGTGACTCATTGAGCTTCAGGGAACGCCAGGGGTGATTTTATAACGAAACAAATTTGCAAGTTGTGTACACGATTAAAATAATTATGGATGTTTTTCAATCTAACATAAGTAAATGTGTCTATTATTTGCCTAACTCTTATCATCTAACATTAAACCTTTGGGATAGCTCAAACCACCTCACATTTTAATATATTTATTTATTGGCAAAATGTTTGTGTATGCATAAAAAATATTCTTATTTTGAAGTAAATTTTATTGAATAAATAATTAATACAAGTACTTAGAACTGTGTTTAAATCTAATTTTAATGTTGTTGTCCTCCGGTTACACATAATTTCAACTAGCGAGGTTATTAACAAATAACAAATAAATTAGTTTATTGTAATTAGATGTATCTAAGAAAAGTCGATACTAAAAATATACACATTGTAGATATGTAGACGGCGAGAAGATTCGTAAAAATGTTATTTAAAATTTATATTGTTATTCATGAAAACATTTATAGTTAATAGAAAATTACACAACATAAACCCATTGCTCTTCGTCTTATATATATATATATATATATATATATATATATGATGAATAGTTACTATCTGGAGTACATCCGATCATTCTGTAGTCCATAAATTCGCAGTTCTGACGTTTCGCTAGAAACTCATCCAGCATTGACGAGGGGAACCCAACAACAGTAGAAGAGCGAGTCAATATATATATATATATATATATATATATATATATATATATATATATATATATATATATATAAGCGAGTCAATATATATATATATATATATATATATATATATATATATATAACACGAAGAGCAATGGGTTTATGTTGTGTATTATATATATATATATATATATATATATATATATATATATATATATATAGATGATATTTTTCTTGGTTAATATTTATTTCTTGAATATTTTCATTTTTGTAGATGTTGACTGGGTGCAATGATATAATTCAACGATATAAATTGATATAATGCAACGATATTTAATTCAAATGAATTTGTGTTTTGAACACTCTTCTCACGGTTT
>JBAIZL010000001.1:52028770-52031270 GCA_036971475.1 Prosapia bicincta | reverse complement strand
AAACCTCCCTCTGTTCTATAGAAAACATCGACACAAATTGATCCTCCAACAAATTCACAACTTCGTGAAAGGATAAACTGCATTGTTAAAACCTCAAATATTATATCATCGTAACACAAGAGCCAATTGAAATTAAATATAAAATTTAACTGTTATATGAGTAATTAATTTGCCCTTTTTTCAATTCTCCCTATTTGCTCACACGCTCCTCATATATATCTTGCACAAATTTTCATTAGTTAGTGTAATACGATTTTATTAGTTAAATGACGTTCAAATACATTTATTAAAACCTGTAGTGGGTGAGAATTGACGTTAATAAAATTGTTTCAAATATTTATTCATTAATTACATTTGAAAAAGTTTACGTCTCGGTTAGATTTGAACTGAATAACTTCATGTTTAAAATCCAGCACTTTGGCACTGAGCCAACTTCTAATAAATAGAAATCATTTACTTAAACATGTACACGAAATTATAAAAAAAAGGTTCCTTGGAATAATGAAGCATTACAAGAGATGGAAAAATTGAGAAAGTACACCATCGGATTCATAAATTAGAAACTAAAACAAAAACGAATAAATAGTAACAAAAAAATAATAGTTCAAAATAGAAAATTGCAAGGATATTATCTATTTTCTCATTTAATACTATGATTCTTTCATATGTATATACATATTTATATAATTTGTATTTATAAAATAAAAATTATTTCAAATAAAAATTTTATTTGTCATTTTCAGTAGGAATTGTTTTTAGAAATTTCTTCCCCATTAATTAGGGTTTTATCTTCCTACACATTGGATTAAGGATATTAAAAATATTAGGTGTTTTAAAATTAAAAAAAAAAACTAACACGAAGCATAGTAATTGTTCCTCTCACCTTTACGTTAAGGTGATTAATTTGTTTTCTGGCCGAGGAAGAAATTGGAGGAATATAATAATAATGTCTTTTACTGAGTCCTACATTATTATATACCTCGTTCATAAATCGTTTTTTCAAAACAATATAGTGTCAGTTTTTTTTAATGGTCTGTATTTAAAACGCCTTCTTTCTGAAATTGTATATGCTTAGGTACAGAAAGGGGGCCAATTTCGTTTTAGAATGTTCAGAAATATTTGGGGTGTATTGAGGTTTAGTAATTTAAAAAAGTCTTTCAAGCTGAAAATAAGGCTTGAAATTTCATTGTTTTTATATTTAAACAAAATAATCGATGGATTGTTGATAGGAAAAAAATACTGAATACCAGCAAAATGACATTAAAGCCTTTTGCAACTGTTATCTGTATATTTCATTTTGTTACTGAAATATTTAAAAAATCTGGATGTCATGTTTTTAATCCAGAGGGTCTTAGCCGAGATATATATACTGAAACCCGCTTCGGACTTTGTGCGTGGCTAACATATCGATAATCATTTCAGCAAGGGATAAATTTACGGTTTTTGTTTTCATTAATGGAATATTTCTTATTTGATTCAAAAAGTATATTCATGATATATCTCTCTCAAAAAAATGCCAAATGTGTTCGAAGTATTTATATGTTGTGTTTTTTTTAATTGCATTTGATTTCTTATGTCATTTATAAATGTAAAAAAATTTAATTAAAAGTGATAAAAATGCTGACAGTTTTTTCAGAAGAGATATAAATCAATTGAAACAAAATAAGAAATATCTGGGGTAATGGAAAATAAAAGAAAAACAATTACAATTTATAATTCAATTGCTACTAACTTTTCGTTCCGCATAATTTTCTGCAACGCAATTAGGTAATAGTTTGAAACAATATTTTACTGCAAAGTTTCAGACAGCGTAGCGTCTTGTTTTTATTTAGGTGCATGTAACCACCAGACTGTAGCATGTCGCCGAGTAGCGTGTCCCGACGTAATGCAGGCTTAGCAATAGGTTCTTCCTCGTATAATTTAAAACATACGGATTTGTAGCGTAGAAAAATGTGCGGATATGATGTATGAAGTGAACACTGTATTATGAAGAAAACGCTGTTCACCCGAGGAAGATTTGTTTCAAATCATTTATTTTTCTTCGTTTCGAAGTTGGATAATCATAAAGACTCTTGTACGTTTCACATGGCTGCTTTAAACAATTGGTTGAGTTTTGAATCAATAGAGTCTACATTAAATTCTTCCTCCAGGAGTACTTGCTTCTCCAGATGTTCCTCTTCTCTTATCTTACCATGGATAATGAGTTGTAGCAATCCTTACCGTTAGCCTCTCATGATATGTCCTGAGTATCTAGGTATTCGTTTTTTAATGCCACCAAATTCTCTCATTATTTTTTTATACTTCTCAAAATCTTCACTTTCCTAATCTTTAGCATCCAGAAAACTCTCAAGATACAAATATTCTGACACATTTCAAATCCTTTCAATCTTTTTATATTCTACACTCAAGCTGCAAGCGTCCATTCCATAGAATAACACCGACAACATTTAAATATCTTATCAAACTGAAATTAAAACATTCTTTCCACATAATATTAGTC
>JBAIZL010000001.1:52006270-52023770 GCA_036971475.1 Prosapia bicincta | reverse complement strand
AGATTCCAAATATATGTATAAAAATGAAAACATTTTTTATATTAACTCTTAAAATGAGGACATTATTGACATTGTCTCTGACCTGATGTTTTAGTCCGATTGAATTAGTTAAATTTAAAATTTAATTACTCTTCACTATTTATTAGGAATATACTGTGGTTGAATTCAATAATAAATACACAAAAATCTCCTAACCACAAACCTCTTTTATTTTACCCTAATGCACAGTCTTTGTATGTGATCCCTTTGAGGATGGTTACTTGGTAACTGAAATGTACATAAGGGTAAAATAAAGGAGGTTTGTGGTTAAGAGGTTTTTATGTATTTATGAATAATTACTCTTCTCTACAGTAACTTTGAAAACAATAATATTATCCAGAAACAGGTATTGCATGGTATTTTGCACTTGTAGGCTTCCCAGTGGTAAGTATTTTTAATGTAAACACCCCCCTTATATTCAATAACTGGTAATAAACCTGCCGTCGAGATATTAAATCTCCTTCCCATATTTAGTACCAGGTAATTGACCTTCCGGGGTTCCGACGAAATATTATGATCCCCCCCATATCCAAAACCAGGTAATCGACCTGACGACGCGATGGTAGGACCCACTATGTCCAGTAACGATCTTCCGATGAGATTTTAAGACCCCGTCTCCCCTATACTCAGTACCATGTTATCCACCAGGCAAAGAGATGTTATAAACTATCTATATTCAATACAGGCTAAGGGACATGCCTGCTCGATGATATAACACCCTATAGTCAGTAACAGGTAATCGACCATCTGATGCTCCGACGAGATAATATGACCCCCCCCCCCTATATTCAATACCATGTAATCATTACGTTCTGCTTTAGCCCTACTTAATCTCTCTCCACCTAATTTTCCATCTTCTTACAAGAAAGTATAGCAAGTCCACATCTCTTTATGGCTCCGACAGAAGTGTTTCTATTATAGCTACACAGCCTTATAAACGGGATGGCATGTCCCTCTCTATCCAGATGGGTTCTGTCCCCAATTTAATGCTTAAAATATTCACAAACCTTCTTTATCCTTTTACGTCACAATAACCATACAGGCTAGCCAACTTAAAACACAAAAAAAAATCATAAAATATAACCTTACAAAAGTATCATTTTGTTTATTATTCTGAAAAAAAAATATAGTTGAAAAGTATTTGATTCTATCTCTTGTAACAGATTGTAATATTTTCCTATTTATTAATCGTAATTTTCCTTAACTTATAAAATATATAGGCTACCTACAATCAGTGGTCAACTAAGTTGAAATATACACTACATTGTATTTGTTATCAATAAATTCATTTTTTCCTCGTTACCAGTGTAACAAGATTTGTACAAAATTCCTGAAATAATACTTCAGTGAAATTTCTGCGTGCTGGGGAACGGTATTGGAATATTTAAGTCGATCTTTTCCATTGTATTTCAATTCAAGAAGGCCGGTTGCAGGGTTATATGCCTCAAGCATTTCTATTCTCTGCCTAAACATTTGTTCAAGTGTTTAAATATTCCGCCAAATATAGAAGCCTCAATATCTCTGCTAAATTGTTTGCCGGAATATATAAAAGTTATAATTTATCGTTTTATATTACACTGCACTCTGTCAAAGATATGGTATTATCATTAAATTAAAATTATTGAAACTAGAAATTAATTTTGTGTAATATTCTAAAGAGGAATAGTTTACTTCAAGAAAAGAAAGAATGTTTTACGTAGAAGCTTTTCCACAGACTTCCTAAAGCAAAATGGTTAAGCACATATCATAATGGTTTTTATATATACTTCATCACAACATTCCCTACATCTGTGTGTGATTGGTGTGAAGAGAGAAGAATAAAAGAGAAGAGAGAGAAAATATGTGAATAAAAGGAACATACATAATTATTTTGTTTTATCTCTTAGTTTTACTTCTTAAAAGAAGAAAAAAATATTAATCAAACAACCGTTTTTAAATGCATATTTTAAACATTATATATATATATATATATATATATATATATATATATATATATATATATATATATAGACCCGATATATATATATATATATATATATATATATATATATATATATATATATATATATGTGTGTGTGTGTGTGTGTGTGTGTGTGTGTGTGTGTGTGTGTGTGTGTTGTAACGGTCTGGAAGGCCGTCCAAATAGGGAAATTAATAATTTCCTATTTTTTAAATAACAATTTTAATATTTAAATAATAACGTTTTAATTTATGGTATAAGGAAACGTTGTTAAGAGTCAAGAAGTCAGTAAAATTTTGAATAAGTATTATTCAGACAAATTAAAAATTATAATAGCATGAAACTGTAATAACTAACTAAATTTGACAAACGGGAGTGCAGTGAAAATTTTCAAAGTACCGAAAAATGCTAACTTGAGAACTAGGTCACGTAGAACTATCATTGACATTTTGAAATGACCAGCAAGATCCAAAATAAACAATAATGAAAACAGAATTTAAAAAACTCAAATAACAAAAAAGTTACAGCCATTTAAAAATAATAGACATTTTTCAGTGTTCTAAAACAGATAACAAAATTATGCAGGTTGAATCGAATACGTTGTCCAATCCGCCTGTACAAGAAAAAAAGCACGGAGATAGCGGCGAGCTTAGAGTGGGGGAGAAGGGTTACATAGCCGCAATAAATACAGGAACTTAGGGACCTGTAAGGCAGTCTGTACAAACTTTTATAACGAGGTGCTAACGGCCGTAATGTCGGATCGCACCTAGGACCACCACCATCGGCCAGATGGAGCAAAACCAACACGCTTCCGCCGTCTAAGATCATCCATGGACAAGGGCTCCAGACTCAGCCTCCATGACGCAGAAATGGAGAAAGACTTCCATCGACTGACCAGGGATGGCAACTTCCAATGTCCATGGACCAGGGAATCCAGACGAGAGGACTCTAGGACCGGCAGGGGAATCCTTAGCAAGTCATTTTTTCTATTATATACAAATTAACGTCAAATATAGTCAGTTAAATATATTAAATTCAAATTACCAATTAAACTTAAACAATGACTTCCTTCTATGTTGAAAAATTAAATAAATCTTAAAAGTAATAAACAAAAGTAGTATAACAAAAATGTTTAAATAATGAATAATAAATATTAAATTTACAAAGTGGTTTTGGCCATAAGCCAATCATTTTCAAGAAGACCAGATATATTGAATCATATATATTTTAAAGTTATTTATAATAAAATGTGAATTTACCAATTCAATCTTGAAATGAGAAGATGAAATTTTTTATTATGTTAAATTTGAAAATAATTTTGTTTAAAAATGTGTAAATGTAATTAATGAATTATATATGAAATGTAGGGTTTAAATATGTGAAAAATAACGAACTTTTAATTAATTATTTGAGAGAGTTAAATGTATTTTATTTGAAAAGATAATTATTTTAGTTTAAAATCAGTAATTAAATGCATTATAAAAACTTACAGTATTTGAATTTATGGTGTTGAACAACCAATAAAAACTTTTAGTTTTTTCCAACTGATAAATAATGATTATAAAATCAAAGTACAGTTTTAATTAAATTTCATTAATTAATAAATATATAAAATTAAGAACCTAATGTTTCTACAAACGAGTTCTCTCCTGAGAATATTTTATTGATCTATTCTAAAAATTAGTTGGTTTTTTGTATTGAAGCCCAGAGTCGATGTCTACTGGCAGATCATGTTTAAAGAACACATGAGCCTTTTAAAATAGGTATCTTAACCATGATCATATTTTGCACGTCCCCTTGCTGTGCCTGCAGATCTCATGAAGTGGTAAGATTCTTTGAAAATTGTGTGTGTTCATATAAATGTTGTTTCTTTCCAGCTGACTATTTTACTGACATGTGTGACTATATACAGACCCAACAAACTTGCCAACCATCTTAGGGGAGGTCATACAAACGTTAAGGTAGAAGTCAGCGGGAATAGGCTTGCATTTGGGCGTGGCCCATTACGCGGGAACACAAGAAAATAATTAGGGATCTTAACACGGTACACAAAACGGTGTGAGCAGCAGATATATAAATATATAATAAATATGTAATTGTGCCAACAAACAAGAGCAGGGGGGTACGTTGGAGTGTGTATGTGTGTGTGTGTGTGTGTTTTAACAATTGTTAAAAACCTATTTGAAACTCTAAAAACTCTTTTAGAGTGTTTAGAGTAACTATTGAGTCTTGTACGGTTCTGCCGTTCGTAGAGTTGTCATATTTGGAATTGTTTCCAGTTTCAAAGAATAGATCTACTTTCGGCCGAGAACGCCACAATAAGAAGGCTTTTAAATTCATGTTAAACATATTTACGAAGAGCCTAGCTACAGTATGTAGAACGTAGAATATATCAGAATTTGGTTAGAGTAGCACTGATTTTTTGTGTGCTTTTTGTTTTACCAATTTTGACCATAAGAGGCAATGCAGCATTCAAAAAGGTAAGTGAAAGTTGCTTTTGTCAGAGCATAAAGAAGCGTTACGTCATGGTCTCAACTTTAATACATTTCCAAAAAACTGGCAATAGATTATAAATTATTTTATCTATAGTAGTGATATTTAGAAGATTAGAATATTCAAAGCTGAAGCATTTCTTCTACATTTAATATTCCGTAAGGGATACTAAATGCGTTATTTATGATTTTAGTGGTGTCAACTTGGAATATTTGGAGTTGCGAAAGTTTCTGAGCTCATCTTTTATGCATTGAGATTTATAAGCAAATTTTATTTAGGATCGTTCAGAGAAATTAGAGAAAGATTTTATTTAGCTTTATTAAAATTAAAAAGTTTAAAAGATTCTCTTAACAATCTTGAAACGCTTTTTACTTCTACTGCTTCTAAGAACCACGAATGAATGTAAAGCACAAAATAATGGAAACATTATCTTCTTGAGAGTATTATTGGCCTGATTCACGTCAGAATTTAATTCTCTACAACTTTTGTTCACACATATTTCTTAACACTTCAATTAAGTTAATGTTCTAAAATCTAAACTTATTTTCTTTTCGGTTTGGGTATTTAGTCAAAATTGCCCTACAAATTTTAGTATGGTGTCTTTGTAACGGAGACACTGAAATCTAGGAGAAGTGTGTGGGTGTGTGTGTGTGTCTATGTGTGTGAGAGAAGTGTGAATATATATATATATATATAAATATATATATATATATATATATATATATATATACACACACATAAAGTAATTAAAAAATAATAGCTTTTAAAAACGATATTCTAAAGTCAGTGTAACTACAGAATGGATTTCATAAATCAATAAATTGTAAGAATAAAATAAAAGGCCAGTAGAATTTTTGTTGTTCTAAAGTATTTTAATTTATGATCCAACTATACATAATTAAAAATTAAATAAGTTTTAAAATAATTTATTCTTGCACCAGATATTGAAAATTATTGTAAATTTCAAAAAATTGAAATATATTTTTTAATAGATTTACTATAAGTAACTGGGCATACGGTTAATATCTTATATGGTTGAAAATTTTAAAAATATATTTAGTAATTACCAAACTATGAATAACAAGGGTGGTCTTAACAAATCCTAATATTTAAATAATATAAAATTAGCTCATTACTTTGGAGGATTAGTAAATAACACGTATAGTATGTAATTGCAAAATTATATGTTACGATTTAAATGTTGTAATTGTACTCATAGTGTACATATGTGTGTGTGTTCGTGCGAGCACAAGTATATGTTTAAGCGAGCGCCCGCAATCATCAATTATTACGTTTGTTTTTTGTGATTAATATTTTTTATGAATAATTATGGACAAAAATAATAAAACGTCTCTAAATGTTTTCATAACATATCTCTACATTTGATTCATAGTTTGTTGTTGAGTTCTTGCAAGCAAGGCATTTTAAAATAATTACTTTAATATTTTTTACATTGAATGTTGTATCGTTAGCTTCTTTTATGATGTATTGTCATAAACCAAACTGAGTTTGTTGTTATATTGAATATGTAATTTAATGTGTTGTTTGATGGTTAATATAAATTAATTGCAGCTCATGAAGATGAACCCATTAATCAAAACTCACACTGATATTTTAAAATTATTCATAGATGGTTTCATCTTTTGTCAACAATTGGTTGTATCACGCCAAGGGAACATTATTTTGTGCCACCATTTAATAAAATACACGTATTATTTCCACTCTAGGCTAAGATGTTTATAGTAATATAATTTAACCTCAATTTACAAACTTAGATTTTTAATAGACCTATTCAGTATTGACCTTTTTCTTAACGTTCACTTTGTCAATTTTTACTTCCAAAATATTTTGGGGTTGAGAAATAAATATTAGAAGTTAGAAAGAACGTTTACTAGATACCATTTTTAATTGTCAAAGATTACTTTAAAATCTTGTACCTAAAGGTTTTGAGCTTACAAAAATCTTGGCTATTGTTGCTTGAAACTAAATAAATATATTTCTGTATATTTATTTTACTAACTATAAAAATAATAAAATCCCTTCAGGAGATTTTGTCGATGCTTTGTAAGTGTATCGCTGAGTTTGTTAAATCTGAGAAAGATGGGAGATTTGAAGCAAGGATTTGCGGTTTCGCTGAAGACCACCCCTTCTACTTAGCGCCCTTATCTAATCCTTGCCTCTATTCTGTTCACAACATCAACTCAAACTGATCTCCAAACAAATTCGCAAATCTTTCGCCTTTCACGAATTGAAGTTTAAATTTTCCACCAGCACTGGTCCCACTTTTGCTTAACGCTTAGTACTGGTAGAGCCAATAAGACTAATTACTCTTCCAGATATTTATTGCTTTTTCTACAATAATTTTTAATTATAAAATGTTTAGAGCTTGAGGAAATTATATTTTTACTCTTTCAAAACACTTATATCTTGAACAAAAGTAGAGTATTTATTGGTTTAACGCGCAAAATATAGGTAAGTATTTCTCCATACCCATAAATCTTCCAAAATTTAATAATTTAAAACTTAAAAAAAACAAATAATAAAAAATGTAAGTTATGACATACCCGATGGTCTCTAGATGATGCACATTAGTGTGTTAAAGCTTCACCATGAGCAGGTTCTTTGTGAAATTGATTGATGATGTATTGATGACTACCAACCATTCGTAAACTTATAAAATTTCTACTTTTAGTACAAATAAAAGGAAATTAGTAATATAATTCAGAATGTCATAAAAAATATTTCATTATAGAATTTTGGAAATATGTAGTTTGTGAAGGACTGGAATAGTTTGCGTCTATATAGGATATATATATATATATATATATATATATAGGATATATATATATATATATAAACACATATATATATAGGACAAATATAACCATATATGTGTTCCTGTGTGTGTGTGTGTGTGTGTGTGTTTGTGTGTGTGTGTGTGTGTATGTGTGTGTGTGTGTGTGTGTGTGTGTGTGTGTGTGTGTGTGTGTGTGTGTGTGTGTGTGTGTGTGTGTGTGTGTGTGTGTGTGTGTGTGTGTGTGTGTGTGTGTGTGTGTGTGTGTGTGTGTGTGTGTGTGTGTGTGTGTGTGTGTGTGTGTGTGTGTGTGTGTGTGTGTGTGTGTGTGTGTGTGTGTGTGTGTGTTTTGCCGCTGACAAACCCTTTACCATCCTCCGTTTTTCTCGAACACGCATTCCACCTCCCTACGCAACGTAAACACATCCATGCGTTTTACACGTCAGTTGTACATGCTGATGATGGCTACTGTAGGGCTGAGACTCGCCAATTCCACCATAGTCAAAATATGATCCCACCTGACCTATTTTGTGTCGAGCGTGATCTGTCAGTGGATTACACCCTGAACTTTATTTAAAAACCAATCAAAATGTTTAATCATAATTATGTGATTGTACATTTAGCAATGTTTGTTTACTTGTAATATTAATGTACTAATCTGCTATTGCAAGAATACTACTTACAAAATCTTTATTCTAGCATGATTTGAATTATGTACTGACTTCTGCTCTGGTTGATGGTTGGAATAATTTCAGAAATTTTATTTAGTTGGTTATATAATAGTTTTAAACATTGATTTTTCTATCTTGATTAAATGCAATTGAAATTAAAATATAAAAACTAAATATGAAATATAAAATATAAATTACAAATCTTCTCTTTGAAATCTGTTATCTTGCCAAACGTTTGCTGTTATTCATAATTTTGACAAGTTTTTTATTTAATTTGAAATAATCTTAATGTTCTTAAAATGCTGGCATAAAGTTCATCAATTATATTGTTGACACTATTATTTAAAATTGTTTAACATTTGTAGTTAATTGACACATTTTGGTTTTTTATACTTAAATTACACTCATAAAATTATATACATATTTAAATACAAATTGTCAATAATTTATGCAAATTTATTTTTTGTAAATAAATTTATTTCTCGAAGTATTAGGTGACATTACTTCCTATTGAATTTATTTTAATTTATATTTGCGTATCCAAACATAATTCTGAATGATTAATCTTTTGCAAGCTTATTAAAAAAAAAAAACAAATTTATATTAATTAGACTTTTACAGTAATTTGATCCTGGATGCTTAATATATTTGTAATGATCATAAAATAAGTTACATGAGCTTTAGTAATTATTGGTTTTCTTTATGATTTTTTTATTTTATGACTTTGCCGAATTTAATAAAGTTAGGTTACAAATTACTTTAAATATTTACTGTTTTAACTGGCTTGTGATAACTTTATTAATTATCTTTAAAACTAAAGCTAGCATTCTATATATGAATAACTTATTTTATTACCACCACTCATAATTTTGTTTAAAAGAAAGTCATGTGCTTATATATTTTTAAAGTAATAATAATCAATTATTTATGAAACTTTTACTTGAAGAAATATAAATTTAATAATTTTTTAATAAAATTTAGATAGTTAGGCCTATTAAAATTCAGACTTGTCCCAAAACGTTCACTATAGTGCTCGTCTTTTCCTATAGTCTTGAATCGAAAGCTCCTCCGGTATTCCTAAGGATGGAAGATCGATGCACTCACTAGTGATCGGTTCTAGAGCTGCCTTTAAAACTGTTTACAACTTAACACATTATAAAATTTTAAGTACGAACGGACGTTTTAAGATAGACCTTTTCCACTTACATCTTTGGCTAGATTTTGGTTTTAGCCAAAGTACAACACCTTGGAATTTTCCGTCCTGGATCACCGTAAAAACCCGTCTTTCTGCCACGAGATTTGCGTTTTGCCCCCCTAAAGAGATTTGTGATAGTTTTTCTAACGTTGGTCTAAATGTCACGGTTTAAAAAATTAATATTTCTAAAACATACTCGTTTTCATAGTTTTATTACAACTTTAAACGGTGATTTTCCGTAACGTCGTTAGCTAGTTACATTTTATCGGCGCTAGAAAAGTCCAGCACTTGACACTTTTATAAATTTAGGGCAATCTAGTAACCATTTTTTACTTACAATTATGGTAAAACATTTGTTAATAAATAATATTATAATTTTTCACAACTTTTCTGCACCGAAAACACTGGTGGTTTTTCATTATATAATTTCGTTTTTTATTTTTTTATTCTCTAAAAATAATAATTAATATAATTTAATTTTCCATAAAAATAAAACTATTCCTTCATATTAAAAT
Source organism: Prosapia bicincta (assembly GCA_036971475.1). Lineage (NCBI taxonomy): Eukaryota > Metazoa > Arthropoda > Insecta > Hemiptera > Cercopidae > Prosapia > Prosapia bicincta. The sequence continues at coordinate 52,014,103 of JBAIZL010000001.1, read as the reverse complement.
TTTTCATTTTACAAATCAAGCGGTTGGACCGCTCTTTGTTTACATAAGCAGAAAACTAGGCTGGTTTTGCACGTTACAAAACTTTCAGCTGATTCATTGAAAAAAATTTAAATAATATATTTAAGATTATATATAAGATGCAAAATCTGCTACTTTGAGACAGATTTATCTGTCTCAGTGTATGTGTGTGTGTGATTGTGTGTGTGTGTGTGAATGTGTGTGTGAGCGTGTGTGTGTGCGCACTCGTGTGTTGTGTTTTTGAGAGTGTGTGCGCGCGCGTTTGTGTGTGTCTGTATATCATGTGTGCTTGTATAGCACAGCAAAAACTAATTACTTCAATAATAAAAGGTCCATTAGAGGTTTTGACAAAATATCATCAAAGGAATCTTAAAATTTGAGACAGAAGTAGAGAGCGAATAAGAAGGAGAATCGGTAAAAGAGTTTTAGTGATTAATCCTTTATTTAATTACATTTAGGTTCAGCCTTTTATTTCTTCCTTAGAAATAAAATGTGAGTATCAAACCATTAGTATTTTAGGTTAGTACTGCGAATCTCATAGTTAGGTTGAATATTTTGAAAAAATCATTTCATGAAAATAATTTAATTACTGTCCATTTAACTTTTTTATCTATACAGAAAAAATACACACACACACACACACAAACACAGACTTACACACACACACATACAAATATATATATATATATATATATATATATATATACATACAAATGAACAGAAGTAAAATATAATAACTTAATAAATAAGCAATACAAACTTGACAATATTTTTCATCGAATTACCTGCCTATAATTTAATCTCAGACCCCTTTTTTTTGGTTTTATTGAAATTATTATTAAGTGGTATAAAGGAGATGTAATTTTATTTATTGGAGATTATATTGAGGCCGTTTCTTATAGATTTCAAAAAGAAATGCGATAAGAACTTCGATGTGACCCTCCGCAAATCACGATGGAAATACGATTTTACAAAATGGCGTCCTCACATCAAGTCGACATTGTTAGAAGCATCCTTAGAGAGAGATTTATTGAAGAGACTGGATTTAATAAATCTTATACTCTTTCAACATAATACCTTTGTTTTTCGTTTTTTGAAAGCTTTAGGAATTTTATTTATTGTGTTTTACAAAACAAATAAACAGACTTTCAGTTTTTCCCCCAAATAAAAAATTATAGCATTGGTTAGAAATAATTTATATTATTAAAACATACACACACACACACACACACACACACAGAAAAAATTTCGCATAAAATTCGATATTTTAAATGAATAGGAATTATTGCAGTTTACCATAACCTACAAATAAAATTTATGGAACCTATATAAAATTGGCCAAATAAGTAGTTAAAGGAACTCTCTATTAATTTTTGGTATGATTGGTCCTTTGTGTGTGGTGATGAGTGATTGCTAAACACCGTCAGAAAATAAAACTAATCATGTGATCAATTTAAAATCTATTCTTCAAATATGTGTTTATATATTTTTCAAAATATTCTTAATTTGTCTTTAAGAACAGTTACATTATCCAGCACTCTTCGACAGTTTGTCATCGTTTTATCAACGGTCACGTGAATAATGTCTATTATGATAATTGAGGAATGCTAAAATCTTAACATATACATTAGAATATAAACGATTCATCTCCAAAAATACTGAAAACTAGTAACAGATGAGAGTTTGTATTATAATTTCAATATTGATGATTTAAAATATTAAAAGTGCATTTTTGTTCAAATAGAATATTGAATAAAGTAATTTACATATTATTAATCATAAATAAATTATTTTTTAAAGTAAAATCAGGCCATTAGTTAAAAAAATATTATTTTAAAAATATAATCCTTTAAAATAATTGTTTTGCTTTAAAGACGGTAAAAACGTGGGTAGAATAAGTCCAACGTTTAATGTAATTTACAAACCATTGAGGTAAAGCTGCAGACAATAACAATTTTGTTGTCTAAGAAAGTGAATTATACTTCTTGAGAATGGCGAACATCGTCGGTAGCGAACGGAAACGCTCGATAAAGTAGTAGTACTAAATAAAAATAATAGCTCAAAGCTTATCATCAATATATATTATACACATGTGTGTGACACACACACACACACACACACACTTACACACACACACACACACACACACACGTACGCACACACACACACACACACACACACACACACACACACACACACACACACACACACACACACACACATACACACACACACACACACACACACACACACACACATACACCACACCACTCACACACACACACACACACACACACACACACACACACACACACACACACACACACACACACACACACACACACACACACACACACACACACACACACACACACACACACATACACACACACACACACACACACACACACACACACACACACACACACACATACACACACACACACACACACCTTGTGACGGGCAGAACCCTGTCACAATTGCCACCAAGAGGGAAAATAGTTAAAAGTAAAGCCAGTTTAAATTTTTTTGTTATGATATTAAGCCAAGCAATTGAGAAAGGGGTTAAAAATTTAAAGTAACTTATAGGGGGTCATTTGCAAGGGGAAAATTGTCAAATTCGGCCTAAAATTACAAACGACATTTCCATAGATGCAGAACAACAAATAAAGAACAATGACAAGAATAAGAAAAATTCGTTAGAAGCACGGGAAAAGAGTTATGCAGCCCGAAAAGAAAACAAGTAAATTAATTCCTTTTGGATGTCATTTCCTTTCTCACGCTCTGGCAGTGATGACGACAGACGCGCGCATCTAGGTAGGCAAAGTTGGAGAAATATCGATTTTTGATTGGTCTGATCGAAACGCGGGAAAATTGCTACAACAAGGAGCCCGACGGTAAAGAAGGGGCAAGGCGTTACTTGGCATCGAGAGACGGCGTGAGAAGGTTGGTCAAGGGAGTTCGCGTGAGGAATAGCCGCGAAGAAATGAACTTTTGTTTTAGTGAATAACGACGATAAAAAACGATGGCAGGCTAGACGGTTGTGTTTCGCTGAAATGTAGGAAGTGCTGTTTCATAAATGGGGCCCTTTCGGATTAAGATCTATCCGAAAGAGGTGCTCATAACTAAGACCTAAAGATGCTGCGTCGTAAGTCTCAAAGTGTTTCGGAATAATATATAAAAATGCAACTTTACTTGTGGTACGGACAGGAAAGTATGCAGTGTTTTAAATAGGGAAAACGTTTTTTAAGAGAAGAACAGTTTTAATTTTGAAATAGTAAAAGTAGAAAATTAACGATAAACTTTGTAAAAGCTTGTAGCGTTTTAAAATTGGTGTTAAGAACAGTGTTTCATTTAACTTGCAAATCAAAATTTAACTATCAAGTGCTTAATATCCACAAGATGCCCATGCAGAGGATGCGAAGACAGAGGATGACACCGTGGGAACAGAAAAGTAGCGGAATGCAGGGCGTTGGCCATTTAAAACAAAAGGACGAGGGTTTTCAACATGGCGGACTTCTGTTTTTCAATTTTGGAAGGAGCTCTAAGCGTCACTTGCAGCCGGGACGAAAGCAACCCCCCACTTCGATGTTCCATAGAAACACCTGAGGGAGAGGGAAGACTCTCAAGCCTTTGTCCAACGGAAAAATTAAGGTCAGACCTGTACAGTTTTCTTTTTGCAGATGGGAGTTTTGTTTTGATAAAATTTTAAAAGGGGAAATTGTTCATTAAATTAAATTCATTTAAAAATAGTAGATTCCAAATTGTTTAAATTAAAAGATAGGAGCTGATGGCTTTGTTTAAGAGTGGGGATAAACGAAACAAAATGGCGCAAGACTCATGTTAGAGTATAGCATTTAAATTCTAAAAAGATATTTAAAAAAAGTAATTTTGAAATAATAAATTCTTAAAGGGTTTAAACTTGAAATAAATTAAATTGAAAAAAAATATGTTCAAACTTATTAACAAACAAAATTAGTAGAAAGAACAGAAAATAGAGTTTAAAAATAGTTGTATTTTAAAAGTGTAAAAATAAAGTTCTATGTTTCAAGATGGCCGCCAGTAAGATTGTTTATTTACATCAGCTGACTGGAAGGTCAAGCGTTACTATGTAGCATTTGAAGAAATGAAAGGACTTTAAAAGAAATGTTTGTTTTTGTTAAAAGGAGTTGTTTAGTAAATGACAATTTTAAATAAATCGTTTTTGGTTTTAAATATAAATGTTTTTAATAAGAATTAAAATAATATTTTCTGTTTGTTTAAAACAGGGTTATATCGAAATTTCAAATTTTTATAAAATAAATTTTTGGGTATAAATAATACAGATTGAAATCAATGGTTAATTCTTAAATTATATAAGGTAAATGTATTAACAAATAAAAATAAATTGCATTAATTTGAGATAAGAAATTTTGGTTTAAATTAAGAAAGGGTTATAAGGAACAAATAATAAAGCAAATATGGAGATAATATAATTTTAAAATAAATTTTAGATTTTTTAAAATTGAGATTTAGTAAAGAGAAAAATATAACTATCAACCTATGAGTTCTCATAGGATTAAGTGGGTCTAGTGATTGTTCATATAAATAATAGGTATTTTGGTTCATGTTTTAGATGTAAGGAATAATTTGTTTTGTTTTGGTATTAATTTATATATATATATATATATATATATATATATATATATATATATATATATATATATATATATATATTATATATATATATATATATATATATATATATATATATTATATATATATATATATATATATATATATATATATATATATATATATATAAATAATAAGATGTTTTTTTTGGTATTTCAAAAAAGAGATATATAAAAAGGTAGTGCAAGTTTAAATTGAATAGTATGGTTTTGTTTTATTAACTAAATTCATTGTTTGATGAATATTAATTAAAATTTTATGAAAATACAATTTTCCTTCAGAAATTGTGTTGTTTACACTGTTGTAAAGGTTAATTAAATGTCAATGCACTTTATTTCACAAAAGGAAAGGGATAAAAGATTCATTTTGGAAAAGGGTTAAATAAGGGGTTTTGTAAATGTGTTAAATGATTTTCAATAACTATAATAATGTTTTATATCAGATTCAATCATATAATTAGCTGAAACTTTGGGTTTTAATTTTTCAAATAAATATGGGTTTTTCTTTCAGTAAATGAGTCAACATTGTTAAATATAAATATGAGTTATTAATTAACTCAGATGACAAGCTTATATCGTTAAATAGGTGCATTTGTAAGTTTATAACATGGATGCTATCTTAGAGGAGTTTGATAAATTTTAATTTATGAAAATAATATAATTTCAGGTGATTGTTAGAAACTAATTGGTAAAATAATGTTAATAATCACAAGTCGTTGGAATGTACAAAAGGGTAAAACTTTCCCAGTTAGAAGAAGGGTTAAAATAAAGTTTTAAGATTTGTTTTTGATTTAAAGTAAAGGGTTAAATTGTTTAAAGATTAAATGGTTTAAATTCAAAGATTTTGGTAAATGAGTTGGAGATAAAGTTTAATCATGTAGTTAGTTGTTTTGAGGTTTTGTTTTTATGAAAATAGTTTTTAATTTTGTTATGTATAAATGTTTTAAATTGGAAGGGCTAACTTTAAATATATAATAAAAAATCAATTGGGAAAGGTTTTGCATTTTGCTATAGTCTTGTCGACTGTGAACTAATTTCAAATTAATAATTAATTGGTAAATTTTTCTGATAAAATAATATAAGCAAGTAAGATGTTTTCAATGTTAAGTTATTTTAAATTGATAGGGTTTTTCTGGGTAAAATGTAGTGCATACTGTGCCAGGCACATTCAAATAAATAAATGTAATTTTAAAAAATAAATATTTTTTAACTAACTTGCAAACATATTGAATTTTCCTATAAACAAGTTTCTTACACTATCCTACAAAGATGGTCATTTCTCCGGTTATATGCCTTTCAAAAGAAGTCCTCCACGGGAAGTCTCACCCAAAGGGTTAATTCTCAGCAAGTTAGGTTTTTTGTTTTAAGTCCAGGGATTTATCCACTGGCAGGATTTGGCGAGCAATGCACAGCGTTCGTAACTTCGGCTACGAACGGCTCGTAACAAATTTCTTACCTTGCAGCGGGTGCGTGTGTTGGTCATGCGCTTGGAGTTGGTCGACGGTAGGGTTGACCGCTCAGGTAAGTGAGCGTGGTGATCAAAGGGGGCGGCACGCGCTTTTTTGGCGTGGGCCAGTCCGTTGCAACACACACACACACACACACACACACACACACACACACACACACACACACACACACACACACACACACACACACACACACACACACACACACACACACACACACATACATACACACATACACACACACACACACACACACACACACACACACACACACACACACATACACACATACACACACACACACACACTCACACACTCACACACACATACACACACACGTACGCACACACACACACACACACACACACACACACACACACACACACACACACACACACACACATACACACACACACACACACACACACACACACACACACACACACACACACACATACACACACACACACACACCTTGTGACGGGCAGAACCCTGTCACAATTGCCACCAAGAGGGAAAATAGTTAAAAGTAAAGCCAGTTTAAATTTTTTTGTTATGATATTAAGCCAAGCAATTGAGAAAGGGGTTAAAAATTTAAAGTAACTTATAGGGGGTCATTTGCAAGGGGAAAATTGTCAAATTCGGCCTAAAATTACAAACGACATTTCCATAGATGCAGAACAACAAATAAAGAACAATGACAAGAATAAGAAAAATTCGTTAGAAGCACGGGAAAAGAGTTATGCAGCCCGAAAAGAAAACAAGTAAATTAATTCCTTTTGGATGTCATTTCCTTTCTCACGCTCTGGCAGTGATGACGACAGACGCGCGCATCTAGGTAGGCAAAGTTGGAGAAATATCGATTTTTGATTGGTCTGATCGAAACGCGGGAAAATTGCTACAACAAGGAGCCCGACGGTAAAGAAGGGGCAAGGCGTTACTTGGCATCGAGAGACGGCGTGAGAAGGTTGGTCAAGGGAGTTCGCGTGAGGAATAGCCGCGAAGAAATGAACTTTTGTTTTAGTGAATAACGACGATAAAAAACGATGGCAGGCTAGACGGTTGTGTTTCGCTGAAATGTAGGAAGTGCTGTTTCATAAATGGGGCCCTTTCGGATTAAGATCTATCCGAAAGAGGTGCTCATAACTAAGACCTAAAGATGCTGCGTCGTAAGTCTCAAAGTGTTTCGGAATAATATATAAAAATGCAACTTTACTTGTGGTACGGACAGGAAAGTATGCAGTGTTTTAAATAGGGAAAACGTTTTTTAAGAGAAGAACAGTTTTAATTTTGAAATAGTAAAAGTAGAAAATTAACGATAAACTTTGTAAAAGCTTGTAGCGTTTTAAAATTGGTGTTAAGAACAGTGTTTCATTTAACTTGCAAATCAAAATTTAACTATCAAGTGCTTAATATCCACAAGATGCCCATGCAGAGGATGCGAAGACAGAGGATGACACCGTGGGAACAGAAAAGTAGCGGAATGCAGGGCGTTGGCCATTTAAAACAAAAGGACGAGGGTTTTCAACATGGCGGACTTCTGTTTTTCAATTTTGGAAGGAGCTCTAAGCGTCACTTGCAGCCGGGACGAAAGCAACCCCCCACTTCGATGTTCCATAGAAACACCTGAGGGAGAGGGAAGACTCTCAAGCCTTTGTCCAACGGAAAAATTA
>JBAIZL010000001.1:51933770-52001270 GCA_036971475.1 Prosapia bicincta | reverse complement strand
TTTATTCAAGTTAAAATAATAGTCTGTATATTGTATACTATAGCCATGTTTCAATGTACGTGATATGAAATGTAGGTTTCACCAAAATAATATAAGGTATAAGAAAATTTCGTCAAACTGAAAAAAGGTTAATGTTTCCTTTAACACTTTAATAATTTCATACCCATAACATGATTTCTAAAAGTAAGAGCACGTATATATGGGTGTAATAAACGGTTTTAATTATTAAATTATTTGCGAATTCAGACTTTGATAATTTTGACTTATTAATAAGACGATAAAATAATATAATTTCGTATGGTAGTTTTATATATATGGTTAACTAAAACTTTCATATAGAAGAATTTGGGTTTTATTTTTCTTTATTCATTGAAGATTTTCGCTGATTGGTAGTATCAGCATTATCAAAGCTTACTATGTTGCTTATAGTTCTATGACTACGTTTAAAAATATGTATATATTATTCCTAAATCCTTAAAGTAACAATAGGCATGTAAACTTTAGAAAATTAGTTCACAAATAAAATGATATATATCTAATTACCCAACTGATTCATTTATTTATCATGCATGCAGACTAAACATTTACTCAGATATCTGTAAGTAAAATTCATCTCCAATGGCCACAAACGCTAATTGGTTTCTTGAACTCTGGGATTGAATTTCCTGAAAGGTTTGGGGAGCAAGGTAGTTGGTTTAGAATTCCAACTAAGATCTTTATGCTTACAAAGAAGGCTTATGACTTTGGTTATATCATACAGTTATTTTTGTGACTTGATTACGTGTAAAGTGTACATATACATGTAGCTAGTTACATATACAGGTATTGTGTACGTCGAACCACATACAGCCCCTAATTTTATGACTTCCGTACGATATAATTAACAGTTTGAAAATTTTAAACGTTTTTTAAGAAGGTTACACAGAATGTTTTGTTTCTTCTAACTTATACTGTTTAACATTTTCGGATATAAATAAAATGTCCTTATTTTGCGAAAAAATTAAAAGAGGAACGTAAATGTTTTATCTGGTCAATATTTTTGAGATTTATAGCCTTGAAATGAATTAATCTTTAGTAATTTGAGTTATGTGTACTAGCTCTGTCTGTAGAATGTCTAAATATTTACATACATGATATTGGAGTTGTGAGCATGGTTGAAGTACGTTTAGGAAACAGTAAACCTGCTGCCCTGAAAGTTTGACGGTAACTAATCCCGAGTTAGATAACATCTGGGCATGGCTTATAAACTCTCAGATAACTTCAACTAGTAACTACTTCATTTGGAAACCTTTGACCGCCTACTTCATTCAATTTAATCAATGTTACAATGACATTTCAAACAACTGGTAAATCCACACTTCAAGACATGAGTGACAGTATTATGAAAATATTTATATTGAATTTAATAAGTAAAATATGGAATGCAGTTATAGAAAAACCGTAAATAATGTTTTAGAAATAAAGTAAAATAAATGAAACTTAAGAACATTCCAAGACTGTTTTCAAATTGGAAAGCTCAAAATATGCATTTAAGCATAAACCTCCCACAAATATATTTTAATTATTGTGAATTTAGTTCCTTTGTTTGGCTCACATGCATTTATAATGATCATTTCTAATTTTACCGTCAGAATACGTCCGTCAGAATAGCCTCCTGTGAATGTATATCCGCGTTTACGTTATGTTTATTTATATATGGCAGGTCGTGTTTATGTGATTTCTAAAAGTGCATTTTAGATAAACAAATAAACCAAAGTAATAGCAAGTGAAAAATATATTGATACTGAAGACGTTGCCACTGAAATATAAAACATAAATAATAATAGCCTTGAGATGATATACGGCGTGATACAGAATTAGGGTATCACCTCCTTCCTCTGTCGGTAGGAAGGTATAGAAAGGTACAAGTAAGCGATTCCACAGTTAGAGTGTATGCCTTGTAAATATTATATTTATTAAAATGTGATTAATAGTATAAACAATGAAGAATATTAAGGACAGGTATACTAACACATATATAATGCCAAATACTGTACTCACACACACACAATCGCAACACACACACTCACACACACACACACACACACACACACACACACATATATATATATATATATATATATATATATTTGTACATAAATAATGTGTATGTGAGTGTGTGTGTGTGTGTGTGTGTGTGTGTGTGTGTGTGTGTGTGTGAGAGAGAGAGAGAGAGAGAGAGAGAGAGAGAGACAAAGTGAGAGATGGTGTGCGTGAGTGTAAGAATTATTTCATATGAGATAGTTTTTTAGACTGTATAATGTAATATGTCGGCCAAAATATTGCTATGAATATTAGTAAAATATAGGTTAATATTATCTATTCAAACAGTTTTAACTCCCTTAATTTCTTAGTAAAATTTATCTTTATTACATGTTTATTCCCGTTAATATATAAATATGTATATATATGTAGGTATATATATATATATATATATATATATATATATATATATATATATATATATTGTGGTTGTGCTTCCAAAACAAAAGACCTTTCTATTTATACAATTTTCGTAAGTTTTAGCACTTAGTCAACACACAAGTAGTAATATAGGTTTAATTCTCATTTTCGTAATACAGTTCTTAACATAAACTTAATATCTAGTAGCTCAGGTTGATTTAGTGGAATAGCAATTTAAAGTTTATAATTTTTTTAAAGGGAATTTTAATATTAATTGCGAAATAAAATATTTTAAAAACTTTTCAATTACCGGTATAATAAATATTTACTATACGTAAAACTTTTGAGGCCTGAATTAGAACCAAAATGTTAAATCATCTTGATTTCATATAAATAAACGAGCAACTGATGTGATTGAAATTATAATCCCGCAAAAATAATCTGTATCGCTGAAAAAATTAGTTTAAAGCGATCCTTTTGATCTCTTTGTTTTTAACGCCAACACAAATATTACAAACTTTATTTACTACATTTAATTGAATAAATCGAATCAGTTGACAAAGTACTGTAACATTAAAGTCGAAATTAATTGAAGGTAAAATAAGTTAAAATTAATCATGAATCTAATATAAATAAAAATACAAAAACTTTCTATTTAAATAAGGCTCTTATATTCGTTAGATAAAATTTCCTTTCATTAAATTTATAAATCTTTCAAAAGAAAACAGCACAGAAAAACAAACCTATCTCTTCTAATTAGGCCTTTACTGTATATTAAATTAAATACTCTATACTATTTCCAATTAATAAAAGAGAACTGAATTTGTTTGTCGAGTTGTATTTATATGATTAAGTATTCATTGCGCGTATAGCCTCCAATGAAGTTATTGGTTTGGTGATAATGGGATTAGAGGAATATGCCAAGCACGTATCTACCCCTCTGTCTCCCGCCCCTTTTTCTCTTTCTCTCTTTGGAACTCTTTACAACGAAGGCAGCGCTCTCTGGAATTACGTTTTATTTTCTCTGAGATAGCCGTAATCCTTCTGGGTGTAGACGTTCATTAATAACGGGAGTAGCGTGTAGGATTTTTTATAAAATTTAATAGGTTTTTACTCCAACTCCGACTGCTGTACACCGGAGTATATATATATATATATATATATATATATATATATATATATATATATATATATATATATATATAATAACTTTAATGAGATGTGTATGCAAACAATATATATACCTTCTATATTTTTAAAATCTTTTAATTAAAATTTTCAGTGGTTTTTTAACCTCTTTAAAAACAATATATTGTGACGCGATTTGCTTGCCTAGAATTATTCAACTGACAGCATATTAACATTAATAGAATCTAATATATTTCATCCCATTCATAACTTTAACTACTGTACAATTATTACTATTCATTTAACTGCCCAACTATACAATATGTTGAATATAATATTGAAAAATAACTCAAACTCTTCGTTTGTTTAATAACGGTTTTTTATTATCTGACCCGCATAAGGAATAACCCGTTGGAGTAGGTTTTGTGTCCGATAATGCCTGGTTGGTATTCTTGGAACAGTCTATTCACTTTACAGAGCGGAGTGCAAGCACATTGTTGAAATCGTTGTCATTATCATGTGTTATACTCTTCTTCTTTCACTCATGTTTATACTTATTTACAGTAAAAATAATTAAATGTTGTTTCTCGACTTCTTCTTCGTCTTTAATTTTTCAGTTCAAGAGCCAATATTTAAAGATCTTATTACACTTTTACTATTACTTGCGACCAGACTTTTTGTTAACTAAAAGTTGTTAAATTGTTAACTTACACTTACACTTAAGTAATATCAAAAGTGTAATAAGAATTAACAATAGCTCGTCACGAACAGTAACAAGATTTCGATATTTAAAAAATCGTTTTGAAACAGCAAGGGTTCTTGTTTCTAAAACCTGTGGTAATAATTGTGTATATCCGTGATACTGACAGCTAGAAAAGAAGACGACGCTTGAAATCTGAAGCAACTATATGAACCATCACGCGATTCACATGACGCGTCACCCGTCTCTAGAAATCCATAGTTTTTGCCTAAAAAACTCTTTCTCCCAGGAGCGAGGTTATGGACTACCTGTGGAAGTATGAGAGGAAACCAAGAGCTACCCGGAAGAATATATAGACTATGCAGCCAGGTAAATGCATCATAGGATCGGCCAGAACATAATGGATGATCCAAGTAATTCAGGAACGATGTGTGTTCGTTAGCTCAACACATGTGCCGTTGAGCGTTTCAACAGGAAGTAGGGTAAGACTCTCTGAACTTAAGGGCTTCTGAGGTAGTCATACGAAGAGCCGTCCTATTCTGAGGAGCACACGATAGTTGAGCCCCACTCTCAGTGGCCCATCCTGACTGCCAGACTAAACGGGAACACGAATACGTTAGTAAAGGGGAGGTAAACGGAACAGGAAAATTGCGTTCTTAGAATATTTTGCCAAGTTTCTTTTCCCCTTAAATTAAATACTAGTGTTCTTTGTACAGTCTTTATTTCTGTCTTTGATAATAGTTTACGTTGTTTATATTCATTCTGTTATTTAGAGATCCTCAGTTTTTGCTAATAAATATTATTTCGCTCCACATTATAACATGTATAACGTTAATATACATTATAATATCATTTTCGATCTAAATAAATAATCCCAAACGCTTCACTCAAGCTGTAAAAATTCCAATAAATGTCATTAAAAATTAAAGTGATAACATTTGTGTCTCATGGCTCAGAACGTTGGCAAGTATTTTTAAAAACTATTTCCTCAGATAAGGTGTTTATTAACCGAATAAACTGTTTTCAAGCAAAAGTTTTGAGCAGAGTCAAAATTCGTTGAGTATATCCTTCCTCAAAAATTTTCTTCCTATTTTAGACTGATTTTACCCTCAATCTCAAAATTATGCGATGAAAAATAGTTAGTTCCTTAAAAGACGTTTTAAAAAAATTTATCTTTATTTTACCACCTATAAACTGTTTAAAGAACAGGCTGTGGGAAACTTTGGATTGTTTCTAGTTCTTAAAGGGATTTTATAGACGTCACACTCCGCAATTCCATCTATTTTGGAACTTTCTTTGTTTTTTGTTTTTGATTTTATGTTCAGACTAAGTTGAAATCAACCACCTTTAAAATATCACTAGTATAAAGTTGATCTTTACGTTAAACTTGACTATAACTATTTACAAAAGATTTATGACACAGTGGCTAAACACACAGCCAAATGCAGCTTCAACTACAATACGCAGCGAAACTAATTTCTATGCACTATCTCGTAATAAATACAATGGCGGTGAAAACGAATTGTTCTGGGTTGCTCGCTCCAACAAAGTTGTTCTATTTAACTAAAGTGTAAAGTAGAAATAAAGTTTTTTTTTAAAATATCAGATTATTATCTTCTAATCAAAACCCATGAATTAGGAATAATTTTGTGTGTATATATAATTATATATATATATATATATATATATATATATATATATATATATATTTATATATATATATATATATATATATATATATATATATAATAATCTAAGTTGTTTTAAAATATTGCTTTAACACTCTTTCGTCTCACCTTCAGGATTCTAATTAATAAACACCAATATCAATTTTAACATAACTTGCAATTATTCTTGACACTTGATTAACACACATTATACCCATTTAACTTAATACTGCTTAGTGATAAAATTGATTCCTTAATTAATATTACAATTACAAAAAAAACAAGGCTTTAGGTTATTACAATAAAGTTTAAAATGACAGTGTTAATTTATCTTTCTCTGGGGTCGTTATTATGGGTCTTTTTTTATAAATTAGGAAATGGTGAAAAAAATTGGTTATTATTTTATGCTAAATAATTTAAAATTGTTTCGCATTTACTGTTTTTAAAGTTCTGTTGGCTAAATTTAATGAAAAAAATAAAAAAGTACTTATTGTTTGTCGATTCCTTGGGTCTTGACCGTTGATACTGCTTCGCTGCACTTTTCCATAACTCACTTAATTTTCCTAATTCTTTATTAATTTATTTACGTCTCACTTTTAACTTTTAAATTATTCAAATACAAAAATTACTTTTCCCCTAATTTTACTAATAAAATTCAACCCTAATTTACATTACTGACACTTGGTCCCCTCCAATACATCTGCCCTCTTCTGAAGTTCTTCCTAGACTCTTCGATCAATTCCTTTTTCAACCCCGCGTCATCTCTTACCATTTACTTATTTTCAGTTAATTTGGTTATTCCCATAATCATTTACAAAGTCCTTGCCGCAACGGTACATTATTATAACACAGGTAATTTGGAAATCCTCTCTTTAAATAGTATAATTATTTTTTTGTTAAAGATTCCTTTAGAGATGAATTTCTTCTTTAGCCTCAAATGTAATGTTATAATATATATATATATATATATATATATATATATATATATATATATATATATATATATATATATATATATATATAGGAACTAAGTCAAAATACAAGTACAAGAATTATAATATTGTTTAATATTCCTGATGATGTTGGTACTGTTAGCCAACGAAAAGCTTTGAATTGTAAATTCAATTATAATTCTTGTATATGTATTTTGACTTAATTCTTTATTAATACACAAGAATATATATTGCGATATATATATATATATATATATATATATATATATATAAAATTATGCCTTATGTATACAGAGGTATGCTTGGAGCTACCAACATGGGTTAATGGTTTTTAGTATGATTTATGTTTCATTTATTTTATAAAAAATGTAATTGCAAATGTTATTTTATTCATTTGTAGGAAACCTCTTGCGGGCTAGTTTGTATTTGAGTCTATTTGACCAGAAAATTCTATTAGATTGCTAACAAATGTATTTCTATGTTATAAGCAAATTTTGAGCAGGTTATTGAGCTCTCACTTACGGAATTCTTGCGCGTTGCTTCTTCTAATCAGAAGAAGCTGATTTAAAGGGAACTTGTTATAAAATATTCAATTTAACTTGTGACATATTTATTGAAAATTAGAAAATGCATTTATTTGTATTAGGATCACATTTCAAAGTGTCGTTTTAATTATAATTATTTGAATGTTTTTGGATAATTTCGTTTCACAATACGATTTTTACCATTTCTTAAGTTTTACAAAACAAAAAATTCATAAATTTTAACAATGCTAGTAATCCGAAAACACAGCTAGGATATCTAACATGTTTGTCGCGTCGTTTAACTTTAGTTAAGTAGATTTACTATGTTTAGATAGTAATTGTTTGTTGTCTATATAAAAAGACTTTGACCTAAATCGGACAGAAGCACTTTCTCTTTCTTAAAGTAAAAAGTTCATGGCGGGATAGTCGAATTCTTAAAATAGGTAATACTAGGTAGTAGGTTTTGATTTTAAGAGCAGCGGTTTTTATCAGTGTGAATCTGAAAGTAAGGATTCCTTCTACTTAGATAAAGAAAAACGAAGACAAGGAACTTTGTTGTACTCTGTGTTCTCTTTTCTCAATGTTACGAAACTTGTAATGAAAGATACGTTTAGAGCAATAATTTGTACGTTGAACATAAACACTGTCTGGGTCAAACAACGGCTTAAAGTTTAGATCGAAAGGAAATAGTGACTATAAATATTTTTAATGAAAGGGGTATTGGTAAAGGATACTTTTTATCAAAGGGAATATCTAATAATAGAATTGAATCGGACAATTTAATACCGAGGAACGAAAAATATATAATAATTATCGTTGTGTCTGATATTAAAAGAGATTTATATTCAAATGTAAGTTTAAATTACTTCTCTTTAAAATTTAAATGTTATAACGTGACTGAACGAAAAATGAAAATGTCCGATGTCGAAATATTACAAGATGTACTTATTCTAAGTTCAAAGGTTAAAACACATTATACAGTCTAATAATGTAACAGCCAGTGCCTCGGGGCCAATGTATCGCATTACCAACATTGACAATTACAGTATGCGAGGCATAGATAAAGTTACCATCTATCATATTCTATTGAGGTCAACTGTGTTGTATTTTATGAAGCTGATATGAGCTTCGTCAACAATAGATAATGTAACACCAAAATGTAAATGTGTATTGTTACAAAGCATTAGCATATAAATTTAAATATCTGTGGGTAAATAGTTAAACATTTTTGGACATCGCTACTCTACCAAATCTAAGGAAGAAAATTTTTAAAAATTGAGAATATAATCATATTGAATGAAAGTCTTATGAATGTCAAGCAATACATTAACTGCAAAAACTGCGACCAATTACCACCATTCAAAAACTGAAATAAAAAAAAGTCAATAACAATTTGTAATTTTTAATATTTCTCATATTTCTAAAAGTTTTTGAAAGAACTAAATGTTATTTCTGTGAATGAAAGACGTATTTCTATAAATCGTATTTATATTTTTGAAAACAATATTATTAGTTTTTACCAACAGACAATTTTTCTTTGTGGGTAAAGAAATATAAATACAGTTAAAATTATCATAATAAAAATAGAAGAATAGAATATAGCAATTTCTTTTCTTATTCTTATTTATGTTTAAACATTTTAGTCACGGAAGGTGGTTGAGAGATGGTATTTTGTGGGTCTACCAGATTGGCCAGAAAAAGCAGCTGTGGCCATGTTTCGTTCTAGGACCAGCCGTGACTACTTGACGAAACCCGTTCATACTATTAGCTTTAATCAATTCGCCCAATGTATATTATGCACGCAAGGCATCAAGAACCTAGTCCACAGGTTTCTTCTGTTCTTATAATAACGTCAACCTTGAAGAGGTACCAACGTGGAACTTTGATTTTAGCACTTTCAGCACTTTATTACTTCCTAATCATTCTTATTGTTTACTGGATATTTGTACTGTTTACTAAATAGTTTGGGCATTTTTATTGATGGTGTTATTTACGTACGTGATGTGTTATTAAAATAATTACATAATACTTTCATACTAACTTATTTAAAAAAAAAAGTTAGGTAAAATAATAAAGTCACGTCAATAGTTGAAACTTTATAAGTAGCCCTACATCTGGAAATTTTAAGTTTTCAAATTACGTAGTTTACACGTATATAACTAACACCCTATGTAAGTCACATAGCTTCCAACGAATAAATTGTTGATTGACTCTAAGGAACAGTTTAAAGTCACGAAAAGTATTTTGAGGTATTAAATTTCATTGTTGTATACGTAAAGTGTGCACTGCAGTGATCTTAAATTTGGATAGTTGATTTTAAAGTTATAACTGGGAATCTATTGTCAAGAAGAACATATGTCTTGATGTAGGCAGAGTTAATAATGTTTACAGGAATTACCCGTCGTATATCAAGCTATATTGCCGGACTATATCATTTTAATGTTCAACTATCTTACACAGACATTTTAAAATGTTTCAAGCGTTTTAAATACGACACATTTTATCTTCATGGCTTTTGGAAACGTAGGTAAATGTGCAATCATTCTCGTATTATATAACAGTATATTGCTCAAAGATGTGAGCCTATTCTTTTATATGTTTTTTGGCGATGATAACCACAATTGGTTTTTCGCCAGGAAAAAAAAAGAAGTTTTATATGTTTTATCTTACGTATCAGTTAAATTCGAGCTTTAAAATTACAGATTTACAATATACGGATGTTTACATAAAAAGTATTGAGCCAAAACATTTTCGACCATATTAATTTTCATCTGAGACTCAGGCTATGTTAATAAAGTTATGATTAGGTAAATTTTCAGAACGATTCTTAGATTAAAATTTCAAAAAATTTCTAATTTGTTAAGCCTATGGACAATAAAAGCTTCTTGGATAACTTCCATGTTTTAAATTCTTCCTTATAAATTTTTCAAAGCTCTATGGAACTTGTTGATTTATTTATTAGAACTGTAGTCTTATGGTAGTTTATAAGCATGGTTATAGTAAACAATAGATTTTATAATAAACCTCTGTCCTCATATTATTATGGTTAGTATCAGTATCAGATAATCATACATAAAGCAATTTCGTCTCAGATACTGCTATCAACGGTTCTAGTCCAGTAACCCAGCCTGCCAGATAATCATACATAAAGTAATTTTGTCTCAGATACTGCTATCAACGGTTCTAGTCCAGTAACCCAGCCTGCCAGATAATCATACATAAAGCAATTTTGTCTCAGATACTGCTATCAACGGTTCTAGTCCAGTAACCCAGCCTGCCAGATAATCATACATAAAGCAATTTTGTCTCAGTTACTGCTATCAACGGTTCTAGTCCAGTAACCCAGCCTGCCAGATAATCATACATAAAGCAATTTTGTCTCAGATACTGCTATCAACGGTTCTAGTCCAGTAACCCAGCCTGCCAGATAATCATACATAAAGCAATTTTGTCTCAGTTACTGCTATCAACGGTTCTAGTCCAGTAACCCAGCCTGCCAGATAATCATACATAGAGCAATTTTGTCTCAGTTACTGCTATCAACGGTTCTAGTCCAGTAACCCAGCCTGCCAGATAATCATACATAGAGCAATTTTGTCTCAGTTACTGCTATCAACGGTTCTAGTCCAGTAACCCAGCCTGCCAGATAATCATACATAGAGCAATTTTGTCTCAGTTACTGCTATCAACGGTTCTAGTCCAGTAACCCAGCCTGCCAGATAATCATACATAGAGCAATTTTGTCTCAGTTACTGCTATCAACGGTTCTAGTCCAGTAACCCAGCCTGCCAGATAATCATACATAGAGCAATTTTGTCTCAGTTACTGCTATCAACGGTTCTAGTCCAGTAACCCAGCCTGCCAGATAATCATACATAGAGCAATTTTGTCTCAGTTACTGCTATCAACGGTTCTAGTCCAGTAACCCAGCCTGCCAGATAATCATACATAGAGCAATTTTGTCTCAGTTACTGCTATCAACGGTTCTAGTCCAGTAACCCAGCCTGCCAGATAATCATACATAGAGCAATTTTGTCTCAGTTACTGCTATCAACGGTTCTAGTCCAGTAACCCAGCCTGCCAGATAATCATACATAAAGCAATTTTGTCTCAGATACTGCTATCAACGGTTCTAGTCCAGTAACCCAGCCTGCCAGATAATCATACATAAAGCAATTTTGTCTCAGATACTGCTATCAACGGTTCTAGTCCAGTAACCCAGGCTGCCAGATAATCATACATAGAGCAATTTTGTCTCAGTTACTGCTATCAACGGTTCTAGTCCAGTAACCCAGCCTGCCAGATAATCATACATAAAGCAATTTTGTCTCAGATACTGCTATCAACGGTTCTAGTCCAGTAACCCAGCCTGCCAGATAATCATACATAAAGCAATTTTGTCTCAGTTACTGCTATCAACGGTTCTAGTCCAGTAACCCAGCCTGCCAGATAATCATACATAAAGCAATTTTGTCTCAGATACTGCTATCAACGGTTCTAGTCCAGTAAC
Source organism: Prosapia bicincta (assembly GCA_036971475.1). NCBI lineage: Eukaryota > Metazoa > Arthropoda > Insecta > Hemiptera > Cercopidae > Prosapia > Prosapia bicincta. The sequence goes on along the minus strand of JBAIZL010000001.1, from coordinate 51,989,346 downwards.
CCAGCCTGCCAGATAATCATACATAAAGCAATTTTGTCTCAGTTACTGCTATCAACGGTTCTAGTCCAGTAACCCAGCCTGCCAGATAATCATACATAAAGCAATTTTGTCTCAGTTACTGCTATCAACGGTTCTAGTCCAGTAACCCAGCCTGCCAGATAATCATACATAAAGCAATTTTGTCTCAGATACTGCTATCAACGGTTCTAGTCCAGTAACCCAGCCTGCCAGATAATCATACATAAAGCAATTTTGTCTCAGTTACTGCTATCAACGGTTCTAGTCCAGTAACCCAGCCTGCCAGATAATCATACATAAAGCAATTTTGTCTTAGATACTGCTATCAACGGTTCTAGTCCAGTAACCCAGCCTACCAGATAATCATACATAAAGCAATTTTGTCTTAGATACTGCTATCAACGGTTCTAGTCCAGTAACCCAGCCTGCCAGATAATCATACATAAAGCAATTTTGTCTCAGATACTGCTATCAACGGTTCTAGTCCAGTAACCCAGCCTGCCAGATAATCATACATAAAGCAATTTTGTCTCAGATACTGCTATCAACGGTTCTAGTCCAGTAACCCAGCCTGCCAGATAATCATACATAAAGCAATTTTGTCTCAGTTACTGCTATCAACGGTTCTAGTCCAGTAACCCAGCCTGCCAGATAATCATACATAAAGCAATTTTGTCTCAGTTACTGCTATCAACGGTTCTAGTCCAGTAACCCAGCCTGCCAGATAATCATACATAAAGCAATTTTGTCTCAGTTACTGCTATCAACGGTTCTAGTCCAGTAACCCAGCCTGCCAGATAATCATACATAAAGCAATTTTGTCTCAGTTACTGCTATCAACGGTTCTAGTCCAGTAACCCAGCCTGCCAGATAATCATACATAAAGCAATTTTGTCTCAGTTACTGCTATCAACGGTTCTAGTCCAGTAACCCAGCCTGCCAGATAATCATACATAAAGCAATTTTGTCTCAGTTACTGCTATCAACGGTTCTAGTCCAGTAACCCAGCCTGCCAGATAATCATACATAAAGCAATTTTGTCTCAGTTACTGCTATCAACGGTTCTAGTCCAGTAACCCAGCCTGCCAGATAATCATACATAAAGCAATTTTGTCTCAGTTACTGCTATCAACGGTTCTAGTCCAGTAACCCAGCCTGCCAGATAATCATACATAAAGCAATTTTGTCTCAGTTACTGCTATCAACGGTTCTAGTCCAGTAACCCAGCCTGCCAGATAATCATACATAAAGCAATTTTGTCTCAGTTACTGCTATCAACGGTTCTAGTCCAGTAACCCAGCCTGCCAGATAATCATACATAAAGCAATTTTGTCTCAGTTACTGCTATCAACGGTTCTAGTCCAGTAACCCAGCCTGCCAGATAATCATACATAAAGCAATTTTGTCTCAGATACTGCTATCAACGGTTCTAGTCCAGTAACCCAGCCTGCCAGATAATCATACATAAAGCAATTTTGTCTCAGATACTGCTATCAACGGTTCTAGTCCAGTAACCCAGCCTGCCAGATAATCATACATAAAGCAATTTTGTCTCAGTTACTGCTATCAACGGTTCTAGTCCAGTAACCCAGCCTGCCAGATAATCATACATAAAGCAATTTTGTCTCAGTTACTGCTATCAACGGTTCTAGTCCAGTAACCCAGCCTGCCAGATAATCATACATAAAGCAATTTTGTCTCAGATACTGCTATCAACGGTTCTAGTCCAGTAACCCAGGCTGCCAGATAATCATACATAGAGCAATTTTGTCTCAGTTACTGCTATCAACGGTTCTAGTCCAGTAACCCAGCCTGCCAGATAATCATACATAAAGCAATTTTGTCTCAGATACTGCTATCAACGGTTCTAGTCCAGTAACCCAGCCTGCCAGATAATCATACATAAAGCAATTTTGTCTCAGTTACTGCTATCAACGGTTCTAGTCCAGTAACCCAGCCTGCCAGATAATCATACATAAAGCAATTTTGTCTCAGATACTGCTATCAACGGTTCTAGTCCAGTAACCCAGCCTGCCAGATAATCATACATAAAGCAATTTTGTCTCAGTTACTGCTATCAACGGTTCTAGTCCAGTAACCCAGCCTGCCAGATAATCATACATAAAGCAATTTTGTCTCAGTTACTGCTATCAACGGTTCTAGTCCAGTAACCCAGCCTGCCAGATAATCATACATAAAGCAATTTTGTCTCAGATACTGCTATCAACGGTTCTAGTCCAGTAACCCAGCCTGCCAGATAATCATACATAAAGCAATTTTGTCTCAGTTACTGCTATCAACGGTTCTAGTCCAGTAACCCAGCCTGCCAGATAATCATACATAAAGCAATTTTGTCTTAGATACTGCTATCAACGGTTCTAGTCCAGTAACCCAGCCTACCAGATAATCATACATAAAGCAATTTTGTCTTAGATACTGCTATCAACGGTTCTAGTCCAGTAACCCAGCCTGCCAGATAATCATACATAAAGCAATTTTGTCTCAGATACTGCTATCAACGGTTCTAGTCCAGTAACCCAGCCTGCCAGATAATCATACATAAAGCAATTTTGTCTCAGATACTGCTATCAACGGTTCTAGTCCAGTAACCCAGCCTGCCAGATAATCATACATAAAGCAATTTTGTCTCAGTTACTGCTATCAACGGTTCTAGTCCAGTAACCCAGCCTGCCAGATAATCATACATAAAGCAATTTTGTCTCAGTTACTGCTATCAACGGTTCTAGTCCAGTAACCCAGCCTGCCAGATAATCATACATAAAGCAATTTTGTCTCAGTTACTGCTATCAACGGTTCTAGTCCAGTAACCCAGCCTGCCAGATAATCATACATAAAGCAATTTTGTCTCAGTTACTGCTATCAACGGTTCTAGTCCAGTAACCCAGCCTGCCAGATAATCATACATAAAGCAATTTTGTCTCAGTTACTGCTATCAACGGTTCTAGTCCAGTAACCCAGCCTGCCAGATAATCATACATAAAGCAATTTTGTCTCAGTTACTGCTATCAACGGTTCTAGTCCAGTAACCCAGCCTGCCAGATAATCATACATAAAGCAATTTTGTCTCAGTTACTGCTATCAACGGTTCTAGTCCAGTAACCCAGCCTGCCAGATAATCATACATAAAGCAATTTTGTCTCAGTTACTGCTATCAACGGTTCTAGTCCAGTAACCCAGCCTGCCAGATAATCATACATAAAGCAATTTTGTCTCAGTTACTGCTATCAACGGTTCTAGTCCAGTAACCCAGCCTGCCAGATAATCATACATAAAGCAATTTTGTCTCAGTTACTGCTATCAACGGTTCTAGTCCAGTAACCCAGCCTGCCAGATAATCATACATAAAGCAATTTTGTCTCAGTTACTGCTATCAACGGTTCTAGTCCAGTAACCCAGCCTGCCAGATAATCATACATAAAGCAATTTTGTCTCAGATACTGCTATCAACGGTTCTAGTCCAGTAACCCAGCCTGCCAGATAATCATACATAAAGCAATTTTGTCTCAGATACTGCTATCAACGGTTCTAGTCCAGTAACCCAGCCTGCCAGATAATCATACATAAAGCAATGTTGTCTCAGTTACTGCTATCAACGGTTCTAGTCCAGTAACCCAGCCTGCCAGATAATCATACATAAAGCAATTTTGTCTCAGTTACTGCTATCAACGGTTCTAGTCCAGTAACCCAGCCTGCCAGATAATCATACATAAAGCAATTTTGTCTCAGTTACTGCTATCAACGGTTCTAGTCCAGTAACCCAGCCTGCCAGATAATCATACATAAAGCAATTTTGTCTCAGTTACTGCTATCAACGGTTCTAGTCCAGTAACCCAGCCTGCCAGATAATCATACATAAAGCAATTTTGTCTCAGTTACTGCTATCAACGGTTCTAGTCCAGTAACCCAGCCTGCCAGATAATCATACATAAAGCAATTTTGTCTCAGTTACTGCTATCAACGGTTCTAGTCCAGTAACCCAGCCTGCCAGATAATCATACATAAAGCAATTTTGTCTCAGTTACTGCTATCAACGGTTCTAGTCCAGTAACCCAGCCTGCCAGATAATCATACATAAAGCAATTTTGTCTCAGTTACTGCTATCAACGGTTCTAGTCCAGTAACCCAGCCTGCCAGATAATCATACATAAAGCAATTTTGTCTCAGATACTGCTATCAACGGTTCTAGTCCAGTAACCCAGCCTGCCAGATAATCATACATAAAGCAATTTTGTCTCAGATACTGCTATCAACGGTTCTAGTCCAGTAACCCAGCCTGCCAGATAATCATACATAAAGCAATTTTGTCTCAGATACTGCTATCAACGGTTCTAGTCCAGTAACCCAGCCTGCCTTTGCCAATAACAACTATCATAATTAACAAATAAATTGTCTTCAGTTCAAGCTCTAGACCAGCATACACATTAAACTAAACTACAAATTTAGCTAACCAAATATGTCCTATAACAATTCTCCAGTATAGTTCTTTGGTTTGTCGCTGCAAGTTTTCTGATGAAATATTTTGCTTCTCTTGTTTTTGTATACTTACGTTCTGTATCGGTTTTCACGTCTTACCTAGATGACAAATTGTGGAAGGTAGGATTCTGAAGAGGAAGAAGAAAAGAAGCAGGCAAAATATGTTGGAAAGGAGAAATATAGGAGATAACAGGAGGAGAGAAGAATGTTTTAAACAATGAAGTTCATGATTGAGAAAATTACCGACAACGTTAATAGTCATAAAAATGACATAAACCTTATAAACATAAACATATGTTATTCATGGACACCAGATTGACGTCACTAGCCATAGACACCAGCGTGACAGCCTGTGAAAGACGAGTAGATATGCTGCAGAGTCTATTCGAGCATGCGAAGAAAGACCAAGAGGACAGTGAGAAGTAGATAAAAAACCGGGGGAAGTCAAAAAACCCGTAGGAACCAGCATTAAGAAATCACGTCAGAAGGTCTGCAACTTCAGCCAACTTGGAGGAAATATAGTTTGAAGTAGACTAAAGCTAGGTGACTATTTTGGTATCGTGGCATCCATCAAAGTAGAGTTATGCGTTATCGATAACGAAGATCTAGTGGTGTTCAACAAAAGGTTGAATTTCACTTGGATGAAAATGACCTCATTCTTGATTAAGGAACACAAAATAAGGAAATGTTTGAGGCAAACGACAGATTCTACAACACTCAAAGACACCAACAGGAATTTACGTTCTTATGGAAGTACTACTAGGACTTCAACAGACAGAAGAAAACTAGGAAACAACTCGATCCTGGGTGTATCACCTGGGTTGTATCAAGAGACAGACACGTAGAGTAAGTCGGAGTATTTCGTGGTATTAGTTAATAAAGCTAAAAACCTATCCCCGTAAATATTCGAAGCGTAGAGTATTCAGTAGATACTTAAGTATTGGCATTTATAAATTAGTTACTTTAATCCCAATATAAGAACTCCGGAATTTACGTTCTTATGGAAGTACTACTAGGACTTCAACAGACAGAAGAAAACTAGGAAACAACTCGATCCTGGGTGTATCACCTGGGTTGTATCAAGAGACAGACACGTAGAGTAAGTCGGAGTATTTCGTGGTATTAGTTAATAAAGCTAAAAACCTATCCCCGTAAATATTCGAAGCGTAGAGTATTCAGTAGATACTTAAGTATTGGCATTTATAAATTAGTTACTTTAATCCCAATATAGTATTAATGGGCTTCTTTAAGACATATATAAAAATATTTTGAAATATGTTTTAAACATAATATATGTCTATATTAGAGATAAGTTGTCACTTAAAATCGACTTGTCTCTAGTAATTACATAATTATATTGACATATAGATCATACTTTTTTTTAAATCCATTAACGGGATGTAATAAATTATTATATTATTACTTTATAGTTAAAAATAATATTTTAATTTACCTCATGTAATAATTAAATTTTTTCCCTTCAAGTTTAAAACAATTTTCATTAAAACCTTATGCTGCTAGTATACCTCGTTGATAAAATCTTTTGTTTCCCTTATATTGTGCAAGAGTTGGTAAGAAAATAATAAAACGGAGCTGATGCATTAAAATTTAAACCTTTTTATGAAGAACAAAACTTTTGAATTTTTTATTCCCTTGTTCTTCTTAAAGTTAAAAGCCGTGTCTGACCTTTAAAGTCGGAATTTAATTTTAAAATGGCATCTAGTTTTTACTAGCTCACTGCGTAAAACGGAATGTAACTTAGAACCGACGAAGGGTCATTCCGAGTATACGACCCTAGGGGCAAAAAGGTCTGTCTTGCTGAATATTTGAAAACCTTCCCGTATGACATCTCTCTAGGGATTAATGATATTTAATAACACGGGTTGGCATCTATCGCATTTTCTCTAGCTAAAGTGATCGATTGTTTAAACACTTGATAAGGTTTAGGGTCTAATATGTTTAAAACTATTATATTTAAGGAATATTTTGAATTTTTAATAAAATTGAAAAAGAGATTAGTATTAAAGCAGTGTTTAGAGTCTAAAACGTAAACAATAAAAAGTAAGGTATGTAAATAACACGAGTAAACAATATGTTTAGAAACAACGCTTCACCTCCATAAAGCAAACACAAATTATAATTTATAGAACATAGTAGTAAATAAGACAAAACTAAGAATACAAAAATAAATAAAAATATTGAAAATAATAAAGTAATTTTACCATTAACCTTACAATAATTCGTCATGCCAAATAACTCTTCCCAAATACTATGCATTGACTAATGTTAACGTGATATAGTGACAAAAACGAGAAAAACGAAAAAAGAGACATATTTGTGAATTTGATTTCTATGCAAATAACCCTAGCATACGCGATTCCTGGAGGTTGAGTTTTCTTTAAAATAAATTTAATTTTACCCTGGAAGATGAAATTCTCTGTACAGTTTTTACAAAATTTCATGAGTTGTGAAATTAATAAAATATTTTATTCCGTGTTTTGCAAGAAATATTAGTTCTAAGATCCGTGGAAATCGAAAAGCGTCAAGAAAAAGTTAACGATGCTAGAAAAGTCAGAGTTTAATATTACTGAAAATTATGTGAAATTTTGACACTAGTCTAACATTAAAATTCGTCCCTTGTTTTATAAACTACAGTTAGATAGAATTTTTGCAAGAAATAAAGTTAATCACTGTTACGTACTTTTCTTTAAATTAAATATTATCTAAAAAACAGTGTAAATGCTTCAGAGAGGGACTCCTTATCGGCCAACCTTTGTCCCTTACAAGGTTCGGTACGGCCCCAGTTCCTTTCGAAACGTCGGTTAAACGGCATCCCTCATGTCACTCTCGACGTGACGTAGTTTCTTGTGTGTTCTAAGCAAGGCTCGGTTTAGAACATTTTTCTCTCTTTGTTTCTCCCGTCGTGTGGCGAAGATACTATTAGCATTAATAGGGACATTTTGAATATATGTGATTTCTTTTAAGTTCCTTAGGTAAATGATAAAGGGTGCACCCGAATAGCTGTCCGACAAGTGGTGGTACTTCGCCCAGTCAGGTATGTGCAAAAATGTCAACTTCATTCATTTAATTATTTAAGGTCCTCCGCAAATCAATGTTGCCGTTACATGGCAAAATATTTAACAACCACAGCGATAAATAATACCCTTACAAACTTTCTAATTTTTTTCTTCTTTACGTATTATATTACTATATGTTTTAAAGCGTATATATATGAACTGTATAAACCTGGAGTAAATTTTAGAATACGTAGTTTCCCCATGCAATGGTCGCAGATTAGAAATTGTTTAATTACTAGACAAGATTTTTATACAGTTAAAGTTACTAAATCTGTATTACTAATAGTTGAAAATAAGTGTCATTAGGTTCAACAAGAAATACGAGATTTCTTAGAAGCTCAGAATGTACCCGAGGTAAATGCATAGAATTAATACGAAGGTATTCCATTAAAAAAATTACAAAGAGTGTATTATTTGCTAATAATAAATTTATTTCCAGTTATAATTACATATGCCTTGAAAATTAAGTATTAATTTAATATTCCAAACCTGAATTATTGTCTATTATTACTATATAAAGTACAATATATATAATTATTTATATTTAAATGTTCTATTAGCGTTACGATGCCGGACATGATGCAGCTGGAACGTGGGCTACTAACTAATAAATATACAATGTATATTTAAAATTGAAAATCCTCTTAATATAATAAATTTTAATTGATGTGTTGAATAGCAACTCATTCCTAAATGTGTAAAATGATTACATTTTATTTTCCATTAAAAGCTAACAATTTGGCAGTGACAGTTCAAATATGTGGCCATCGTTAGAGTAACATCAACATATATAAAGTTTACATAGTGTTTACAATTTACGAGCCTTTTTACGGTAATTATAAAATTTCTTACTGTAATGTTCTCCAAAAAAATTTATTATACAATTAATAAGAGGGTATGGAATGAGCTTTTTGAAAATAATACTTTTATATACCTTATTTTATACAAAAAAATTCCATAAATTGTAGAAAACCGAACAAGAAATATAAAATTATTGTGGCATTGGGTTTGAGTTGTGCTAAACGTCCCTTGCATGTTTATTTTATTACTCATTGTATGTATTCTAAGATTATATAAAATCAAAATAGACAAAATTCCTCACTCTTAAACATGTAATTATAAATATTAGAAAAAAGTTTCATAACAATGTAGGCTATATTTCGACGAAATTAGCCTAAACCCAAAGTCAGGGTCTCAATCTGTGTCATCGATCAATTGGCCTTCACGATCTTCTGGCCTCGTCTGTGATTCTCAATAGACAAAGGTCTTACGCTTGGTCTCTTTTGCTTACATGTATTAGCAGAACTAAAACCAAACTAGAGATACCTTCATCCATAACCCAATCTGAACCGAATTCGAAAATCTAAATGATTCATACAAATCTGGTTTTTATATTCTATTATAACAGTAAAATATACTTAGGAAATTAAATATATTTCTAAGGCAATTCTAATAAATAAATCGTGAAAAAGAAAACATAACTAAAATAATCTTAGGTTTTTATAAAGTCCAACATACTAGTGGTAAACAGAAACCTCATTGCAAGCGCTTTCAGTTTCTCCTAATGCAAGTCTGCAAATAGGATTAGTTTAACAACACATTTTGTCTCTCTTTCTGTATTTTTTGGTCAATTTCATCTCAAGAGAACAAAATTAAATGAGAAGGATTCTATGTGTAACGCGTAGAAAATTTCAACATTTTAAACGTGCTATTCCAAGAACAAAGTTCCCAAAGCTGTGTTGCAAGTTATACCATCGAGCTTATTGTCAAAGTTTGCGCACGGAGCCTCCAAAGCAGTTTGAACTTTATAAACAGAATTTATGCGAGTTTTTGGAAAAACTTAAGCCGGCCTGTCTTGTCTTCGGTGGAAGAGAAAATTACCTTGACGACAGCTACGAGAAACTTTTCTTTTATGAAGTATTTGTGATTTCAAAAATAAAACATATAAAACGGAATTGACAAAGTTTGCTGAGTATTGCTGCAGATTAAAATTTGTAGAAAATATTTATTCATGTAGCTGATGCCCTATGAAATTAATGATCAGAAAGTCTTTCTATTATTGATCTAGGCAATCCATATCTGTGGCTGCATTATGTAGTCGTTTTAGTTTCAATTTATGGTTGAATTGATTCAAAGGTAATTTTACTAAATAATTTGTTTAAACATACAAATTTTTACATACAGCAGTGTTAGCCTTACATAAAATTATTTATTTAAGTCTGCCTAATAGATGAAGAAGTAAGAGGAAGGACAATTGAATAAAGGTTTATCACTAAACACTTTTAAATGTTTTAACTTGCCTATTTAAAATCTGGGGCATGAACTGCAAGTTAGTTTGTAAACTCCAGTGGTGTTGTAAATGTCGTTGATTTTGTTGTTGTTTTTAAATTGTTTGTTGAGAGTGTTGTGTGTGGAGTAAGCTATTTTGTAGTTGTATTTTCGTAATGTGTTGGTTAGATTGTGGGTTTTGGATGATCTGTGTGGTATTGATAAATATTTTATGGGGTTGTCATCTTGTGTGTTTGTATTTGGGTTATTATGTTTATTTTTTAGGCGGTTGTATAATTTGTCAATCATTGTTGGGTTGTATCCGTTTGTTTGTGCTATATATTTTATGGTGTTTAACTCCTGGTAGTGTTCATCTTTGTCTAATGGTGTTTGAAGCAGGCGATATATCATGGTGTTGTAAGCAGCTAGGCCAGACAGGGAGGTCATTCTACACACGTTACTAAGAACATATAAAAGCACTAAAAAACAATAACTACCAATCAAACTTCGCGGATCATCTCAACTCCACAAAACATGACTACATAGACATAACATCTAACCTACAAATTCTTCATAAGCAACACAGAAATAACCAACGCTACACAACCGAACAATACGAAATATATAGGCACTTCAAACTACACCCTACACACATACTGAATACACAATAACATTACAACTCACACGCACTTTTTGACATAATAACTCCTAATACACACAAATTACATCCACACCACCAAAATATCCCACCCCCACCCTAACCTACGTAAACCTAGAGATCAGTTACGGTCTGAGCTGACAAAGGGACACATCTCTCGAAACGGCCGTCCTCAACAAATAAAGTAAGTACTACTATAGGCAAGTTAAAACATTTAAAAGTGTTTAGTGATTACTAGTAGCTCACGCAGAAGATGGAATCAACAAATGTGGTAAAGGTTTATATTGCGTCTCTGATACTAATCTTAGGATGATTATTTAAAATATTTTTTTTCTCTGTCACTGGGGCTTTTAAAAACACCCAGCCCTCGAGAGGGCAAGATTATATCGAGGTGAACCGCCTCACATGAAAATGTACAACGAATGAAGAGTTTCAGATTTGTTGCCCATGAACCAAGATTTAGAACTTTTCTCATGGAAACGAAGCAGAACGTTAACTACCTAATGCAGAGTGAGATGAATAAAACCTCGTACAAAGTAAACCCAACCAGGAAGAAACCCACTATGGATCCTGCAGGAACCATAGGCTTTTGGGGGCGTTTTCAGTGGAATCAGAGTACTAACAGAGTACTAATCTTGTCAGAGTGTTGTCATGAATCTAATTCTTTCCATTCGATATTTTAGAATGTGGGACTGTATATATTTGTAAGTAAGTGCTTAATGCGATTTGACTATATTTCAAATACGTCAAACCACTCTCAATAGTTGGTCTTTATTAATAAGTGACTGTTACTTATTACTTTTAAAATTAATAAATACAGAAATTGTTTACAATCAACTAGAAATTGTCTAGAAACAGTAGAGCAATGTAAATATTGTAATAGGCTTATAATTATGCAACAATCTGACACGGTATATAGAGAATTTAATTTTATAAATAGACGTATTGTAAGAGATTATATCTTACAAAGACATTACTTAGTTTTAGAAATGCAAATCCAAGGTATACAACTAGAGAACTGAATATGGTTTTGTACTTTATATCTCTATAGATATTAAAAAAATAACTAAAGCATTATTGTTATTTTCCTTTCATTCATTTTATAAAAAAAATCTTCATAACTTGATAAAATAATACATTGTGGAGTCGACTGTTACACAGGTGTGGTGTTAAAATTAGGCCTAGTTCCATATTAAGGCAAGCTAAATAAAATTTAAAACTTTATATATTTTTGTTAATTATTTATCCTGAATCGAATCATTGGGCATTATTAATACTTTGGTTATACCCACACATGACATTAAACCGTATTTCCATACTACGTTTACAGGATTATCCATACTTTGTACAAAAATCATTTTTTACAAATATTTTAGCTATTGAGGAACTTACAATAGAGTGTTTTCTATAGAAAAACATGCGATGTAGTAAAAGAGGAAATACAATTTATATTTCTCGGTTGTGTATCTCGAGTTGGAACGACTCTTAGTAAAAGTATATAGAAGTAATCTTTTCATATCTAAACCTCTTTTAACAAAAGAAAGAGAAAACCTGATCTTGGTTGAAAATTCAGGCTGTGAAAAACTCATTGTGGAAGGAAATCATACAGGACTGAGAGGTTAGAATTTTTATTAATAATGTATAGAGAAGGCGGAATATATGTGTGCTAATGGAAACATTTAAAGATTAGAATTTATTTAAAAAAAACAACCGTATAATACTACAATGAAAGTTATTTTAAGAAATGGCGGTAAAATATATTGAAAATTACTGACAAATAAAATATAATAACAACCGAAATGCTAGGATTAACTGTCGAGAGATACAGCGTAATGAAGCAATAATAATGTATAAGTTTAGAGCTAATACAGAAGACAGAGTTCCAATAATGTAACAGCCAGTGCCTCGGGGCCAATGTATCGCATTACCAACATTGACAATTACAGTATGCGAGGCACAGATAAAGTTACCATCTATCATATTCTATTGGGGTCAACTGTGTTGTATTTTATGAAGCTGATATGAGCTTCGTCAACAATAGATAGCGTAACACCAAAATGTAAATGGCGATTGTTTCAAAGAGTTTGCGTATAAATTTAAATATTTGTGGCTAATCGTTAACATTTTCGGACAACATTTTAGAATAAAATCTTATAATTTTTTTTTTTTAATGAGAATTTAACCTTCTTTTTGTGATTGAAAGATGTAAGTCTTTGAATCTGAAGCAAAACATCTACTGTGGACACCATTTTGAAGCTATACTGCATACATTTAAAAAACATTTTATCACATTTCTAAAATTTTTTGAAAATTAAGGAAAGAAAAAGACCGGAAAACGATTTGGTGCAGCTTAGGACATACAAAAACCAAAAAAATGCCAATATATATTGTAGAATATCTTATAAATATTTATGTATAAAAATTTTAGTAATGGAAGTAAATTGAGGGACGAAATTTTGCCGCCTCCCAAATTGACCAAGAAAACAGCTGTCGCCATGTTTCACCCATGGACTGGCGGGGATTACATTGCGATTCCCTCTCATACAATTGCTATTCATCAATTCGAACAATGTACATTATGCACGGATTTATCAAGGACGTAAACCACCAACAGTTTGGTCTTGTTCTTACAAAAACATCAAAATTGAGAGGTGTTAGCGGAGATCTTTGATCTTATTACTTACTGTACTTTATAATGTCCTGATCATACTCTTTGTTTATTCTATTTTCATCTGTCTCTTATAAGCTATAGTTTATTTTCCACTTTTTCGTCTCCTTTACTTAAATCAAGATAGAGCAAAATTAGATAAACACAATTTTTTTCGTAATAATCTGTTTTACAAAAAATGAAGGTAAAACAATAAAATCATGTCAAACATTGAAATTTTGTAAATAGACCCTATTTAAATTATACAATAAAATACACCCTATTTTTCAAAATACAAAACTTTACACGCATATAAATTAAACCCAATGCAAATCACATAGGTTCCCAAGTATAAATTGTTGATTGACTCTAAGGAACATTTTAAAGCCACGAAAAGTATTTTGAGTATTTCAATTTAATTTTTGTATACGTGAAGTGTGCACTGCAGTGATCTTAAATCTCAGCAAGTGATTTTAAAGTCATAACTGGGAAACTATTGTCAAGAAGAACATATGTCTTGATGTAGGCAGAGTTAATAATGTTTCCTGGAATTACCCGTCGTATATCAAGCTATATTGCCGGAGTATATCATTTTAATGTTCAACTATCTTATTCAGACATTTTAAAATGTTTCAATCGTTTTAAATGCGACAAATTTTATCTTCTTTGCTTTTGGAAATGTAGTTAAACGTGTAATTATTCTCTTATTGCTAAAATATGTAAGTCTATTCATTAAAATCTTTTATATTTATTATTTCACGTATTAATAAAATTCGAACTTAAAAATTGCCTACTTACAGACGTAAAATTCAAATAAATAAAACATATTGAGACATAACATGTTAAGTTTAATAAAAGTTATAACTTATTAAAAAAGGGATTACAGACGAAGAAGAGGAAAAGAAGAACCCAAGAGTTGACTAATAATCATAAGAAACAATTCGTTGAGAACTTATGCACCAGTTGTATACTCAGATTTAAAATTGGGAAAAAACAGCGTATTAATGTTTTTTAATGGCGTTAATTTTTTTAAACAATATGTAAATTACTACGTTTAGGGGTTTTTGTTACACAGACAACGAACTAAACACACACACACACTAATAGTGAAACAAGATATTGGTAGCTATTACTTTGAATATTCAACGATTGAATAAAATTAGTTTACATAAAGAATTCTAAAACGTTTTATAACATACTAGCCGCACTTGTTATTCCTACACGTTATCGTTTTTGTAGTCTCGCACTAAAAAACTTTTAGTTTATAAAAGCGAATATTTTCTTCGCTATTTCTAGTAAATAATAAATGGAATTTTCTTTTTGAGTATACGACATGAATTCAAGGGCATTAAATATCATTAATCCCTCGAGAACTGTCAGAAGAGAAGGTTTTCAAATATTAAACGAGAAGGACTCACTCGCCCCAAGGGCCATTTAAACTAGATGACCCTTTTCCTGGTGCAGCTTATGTTTGTACTCTTTGCTACACTCTACAAAAAGGAAATGTTTTCCACTAAGCGAATTCAAAGTAGTATTTTGTTGATCAAAACTGAAACAGTTTTTTTACTCATAAGTTTATTAGTAAATTCAATACGTTTAGCTTATTTTGTAAGTAGCCTACTGTAATTTGTTGTTTCATGATAATAAATTTATTTTCTAAATCCTACAGAAGGTTTTAGAAAACAAGAAGCCTAAACGTTATTGTTGCTTTACATAAACTTCAATTTTGGTCAAGTAAGAATTGGAAAAGTTGATAAATCAGTGAGATTATCAACTTAACAAGAACACTTATAATTATTTTATATGTTTGAGTACAGTTTTCTGCCATTCCTAACGTTTAAAGTTTTTCCTCTGTTGACGCGTTTCGGAGTAACTCCATTTTCAAAACTTAAATCGTACATTTCGCACAAACTTTGAGTTCGTCTTTTTATACTGTTAGCCGCGCCCACGCCACTTCCAGAGGGTGCACGCCTACTCTTGCTTCTTGCATCAAGTTATTTAATAATTTAAAACTTTTAAATATAACGTTTGACTGTGTATTTATTTGATCTTTTATTACATTTCCTTTTTTAATCTTGCTTTATAAATTTCTAGATTTACAAAATATTTAAATGTCTTCCTTTATTATGTAAAATTTTCATCGTATTTACCATTTCGAGCGGTGTATGTCCCTCTTCAAACAAATGGGTAGCATAAATCGAATCATTTTTCTCATACATCTCAGCATATCGGTCGGATACCCGTTGCCCCTTTAGCCGCGGTCGTCCCTACTCTTCCCCTTGCCAGATTTCACGACTTCCCGCAATACCTATAACTTAAACACTAATATACTAATAGAATGGTGAGTACTAACTAAAACAATAAGTATAATTAATTCATAATAATAGTTGTAATATTAACAAAAACTACAATAAATACATGACTTAAAGAATAATGTCTTGTACTTAGTCGTAGAAATGAAATCAAACTAGAATCAGGACTTTTTCAGAGTTCATTAACAAATCAGCTTTGGTTCAAGCTTTGTTTCTATTGATTATATTAAGTATAATTTTCTATTACGAAATTAAATTTTCAAGAGAACACTAGAACAAAATACGTTTCAAATTGTCTTACATCTATATAGTGACTGATTTGTCACTAAACGATTGGTTTTATCGGATGTATTGAAATTCCATTTCACATTTGCATCATTTCTTTGTGAGATGTTTAAGTGTGTGTATATTATCTATATGTTTCCTCAGCTGAAATAAAATATTTAGTATTTCAAACTTCGCAAATGAAAGCTTAACAGGTTTAGCCTATTGCTATATTAATTTTTGTAGGTTTCCCATTATTTTCATATTTCTTCAGTGTACATAATGAAATATTTCTCATAACTTTCAGTCGAATTGAGTCATCACGAGAATATACTGTATGAGGCCAACAAATTCTTATCCGTGCAGTGCTTCATCGTAGTTTAATAAATGTGTAGTTTTTTAATCGATCTTTTTATTTATTTATTTCATATTTGTCCAAGTTATCTCACGTCTTTTACGCTTATCATTTTTTTAAATTTTTATAGGCTCTCGAAATACTCCTTGGTTTTTTCATGCATCGATCTATTTTTTCGTTGCTCAACATAAATCAAGGCTCTGACTAAGATAACTGGAAATATAGCGTATTAGACAAGAAGAGGTACATAAGAGGAAAAGAAAGGTTTCTTGGGTTTTTGACGAAACAGAAATGTAAATCGAAAATGCCGCCATTAGACGTGTTTTTTGTTGCGACTAAGATAACAATTATTTATATTACAAAAAATAAAGATTTAGATTGAAAAAAATATATTTTTAAAGGATAGTAGTTATTAGTTCTGTCTTAGCTTGTGTCACTGATTTTTATAATGACATATAAAATGCGATAAACGCTTAGTGGTAGTGTTTGGTAATAGCACTATCGGAGGACCAATAATTATTATAATTATATAAATTAATATTCTGTACTTACGTGCACCATGGAATACACACATTTATCACACTCGCGTATTAGATAAGCGATTTCTGGCCAGAAAACTTGTTCCTATTCCACGCACTGGTCACATTCGGTTTAAAATTAAATAAATAGTTGCATTAACTTACACTAGTACCCAAGGTACGGAGATTGAATAAGTATACAAATATACTAGAACGTAGTGGTGTATCGAACTACACTCCGGATAGGTCTAACGTGCACTGCCGTTCAAACTGATGAGCTTTGCCTGACTTTGGTGGCGGGCTTAAAATAAAAGAAATGAGTGTATATTACATATTTTAAATACGTAACAGGTAGATAAACTTGTTGAAAATATCTTTAACGCTGATGGAAAAATAAAAAAATATCATTAAGTCAGATTCAAATAATAATTGCTCTGAAGATTTCATTACAATTTTTAATTTAACATATTACACCAACTCTTAGAGCGAAGCATAGAATAGCTGAGCTTAACATGAATCCACTGTATGCCTAAACCGTCAGTAACAAAAACACAGTTCGATGCTACCTTTTTCTTTATTTTTTTCTCGTTCACAGAACGAGAGTCACAGTTCTTTAAGACCTTTATGAAACTTCTCAATGATTCGGTGGTGGCTAGAGTAGTTATACGGGCAAACTACAGCTGTAGAGACGGTTCTTGATGTAAGATCAACATTTAATGTACATCAAGCTTTGGGAAAGATTAGTAACTTAAATTACGGGTTTTTGGTTTTTCAACATTATATACATCTCTCTTTCTCTCTCTTTCTATATATATATATATATATATATTATTTTGTTTGTTGTATAACCATCTTTTGAACAAATAACTGTTGAGAAACTGGCGGAGGGTAGGAAAACCTAACTGCTAGGCGCTTCACTTTCTGGTAAACAATAAGATAAAGATTAATCAAGCTGCATTAAACACTAATAGAAGTGTCGAAATCTTGAGCATTGCGGTGCATTCATGAATGTACATCATGGCATTTAAATCAAGAGTATTATAGATGTAGTATTTGGAATGATAAATTCCAAATACGTCGTTAATAACAGAATATGTATTATGCATTCGAACATTTATTAGTGGTAATTTTTATTATTGTTTATTAGTAAATGTCGTCTACATAAGTGAACGACAGTTTTGACTTAATAAAAGATACAAATTTAGATTTCAATATTTTTTATTACTAGAATAAAGCAAATGGCACATTCTAAACACAAAAAAGTGTTAAAGTAAATATATTGGTAAAGTAACAAGTATGTCTATATTCTAGTAAGAAAGGTAATAAAAATTATCAAATTACATTCATTGCAACTATATAAATTGTGTTTTAAAAAATATTAATTTTACATTTCTGTTAGGCTATTCATGGTTTTGTAGACTCTCATAATCTTTGTTTGTTCTTAGAATTTCATATTTTATTTTATTTTAAAGCTGTACGGAGAGTATCTATCAGTCAGAAATTTCTATTTACTCAAGAACGTTGTGGTAGGAGGAAATATGGCAATACTAGCAATGACAGAAGTGCATTATATTAGACAACCGTCAATTACTAGGTGGGGATCAGCGCTGATTCCACTTCACACACAACATATGTTAATGAAAGACAGTATATCCATGTAATGGTAGAGAAAAACTATTGAAGTTTACTAGGTTTGAGACTAACTAGGTTTAACAAAGGACTTGGGGTGATTAGTGAAACAAGGGTATGTTGTAGAAGTCGTCAAGGAAACGTTTAGTCGATAGCCCGAGTCAAGGTCGTGCCGTTATTCCTCAATTCAATTCAACTTTCCAGTATAAAAACGCAAACCTACTCAGCAGTAGAACTTTTCCACCAAAACTGAATTACAGTGATAAATTGTCGTTGTATAATTGCAATAGCAAATAATAAAATACACCTCAAATATAGATAATTACGTTAAAATGAAATTAATAATTTTTTATTACGTTTGAAATTACCATTAAATGGAAGTTAAAAATAATAGACGTTCCTTGCCAGCAAACTAAATTTCTATCTAAAAGACTTAATAAAGTAAATGGGAACGTAAATAATTATTAGCCCAAAATATTAACGCAGGTACATTATCCTTGTAATGAAATTAAAATATGATGGCAAATACATTACACAAAAATAAATTATAAATACAAGGATGTTAACAAGGATATTGTATTTAAAACACATTTTATAATAAAACAAATCGTACGTATATTGTATATTTACACTTCAAATATATATATTATACTTCTATTTAAATATGAATGAAATATTAAAACATGGTTGATGTATCTGTGGATTGATAGGTTTGAATGTATAACAAAACAATTGTAAGACGAATTACTAATTTAATTACTGTAATTTTAATATATTATATTGACCATGATTTTCAAATAAATGTAAATATCGACATAAAAGTATCCAAACTTCTTTTTAAAAACTCTAACATCTTTAAAATTAGGTGACGACAGAATTATAATTTATGAACATGAAAACCATATATATATATATATATATATATGTGTGTGTGTGTGTGTGTGTGTGTGTGTGTGTTTGTGTGCGTGTGTAAACAGCTAATCTTTTATTGATTGCATGAATGAATACTTTGTATTGAGTTATTAGATTATAAATTAAATTAATAGCAATCTCTTTGTGCCATCGTCTCCGTAGCAACACTCAGTAATTCTGCCCATTGTACGCTATCAATATCTATAAAGCTGGGAAGTATAGTTAGATTATGATACAAAAGTCTTCCTTACTATTCCATAACATACTACTAGCATACATACAATAAATGTAATTATAATCTTATAGTTGGATATTGTTTAAGGACTACGCAAAACACTTTATACCTTATAAATAGAAGTTTTAACAAGTAAAAGAAGCTATAGAAGGAAACAGCCAAATAAACATGCAATATTCAAAGGCATATATAATTCAATGAATGGAAATTCCTAAGGGATACGTTCTCTTGGGATATAAAACAAATGTGAGGTCGATGGAAGTGCGACCTGGTAAGGAAAAATAAAGTCATTTAGTTATATCTGCAAATGTTTTTCATACCTGAAGTGGTTAGGATTAACACGAAAAATTCTTGGACATTGTAATTGTTTAAAAACTGGTAATATAAATAATGTAATAACAGTATTTCGTTCAATACAATTATAAGAGTACATTATTACAACAAACTAACCAACACACACACACACACACACACACACACACACACACACACACACACACACACACACACACACACACACACACACACACACACACACACACACACACACACACATACACACACACATACACACACACACACACACACAAATACATATATATATATATATATATATATACATGAATAAATAAATAAATATATATATATATATATATATATATATATATATATATATATATTATATATATATATATATAGGCCTATATATAAACTCCTTTAAAGGTATTTGTTTTATGAGTTACTACCTTAATACATTTGTTTCATAACATAATCTTAACGTGCTCATCGAATATAAACCGAATGTCTTATATGAATAAAATACCTGAACAGTTCTTTCCTTACTTAATCGCTGTTTGTCCCTACATCTAAAATTTATGTTGTATAATTTGAAGTACCCTGGGAATCGACAATTAAATGAATATTTAAACATTTTAATTGCAATGATAAAAAGACCGGTTATTAGGTGCAGTAACTACCGTATTACAAACATTTTATTTTGAAATGAATAAACAAACCCAAAATTTCAAAAGGTTTCATTTTGCCCAAGTAAATGTATAATTAATTGTCAGATAAAATAAATACAAGCGTAAACACCCCTTTCAGTTAGACTCGAACAACATTAGTGTACACAGTGAATGAATTTGACGACTCATTCCGTTTATTTATGTTGAGGCTGTTATTGTTTGGTTCAATTTAACTTCACGAAAACGTCTAGATAACTTCCCTTTGTTAAAGCTTCTCAATTACAGGAAGAGAATTGGGATACCGTTTGTTTTAATTGGGGCTTTTACTCCCCAGAGAGTTTTGAAACGGTAACGAATGTTTTGGCTTAATGATATAGATGGCGTTGGGTGCATAATGACAGAGATATATAGAGTCTGTTTTGCACGACAATAGGTTGCTACTCGTTTCAATATGTTATTGTGTCGGTTAGCACGAATTTATTTCCCAATTACTGTATAGGCTACTTTTTAAAAATATAAAAGCCGACATGGAAAACATTTATGCTATTTTGACAATCAAATGAAAAAACGCTTTACAAATTTTTTCGTAAATAAATAGCAATTAATGTAATAGGGGTTTGAAATTAAAATAAAGAAAACAATGTTAAATCGATGGACGAGAATCATTTGACTCAATTTTATTTTTTTCGTTAAAAATCTCTAAAAGCCTTCTCATTACAAAACGCAAAAATATCAGGATTAGAAATACACGAAACATAATAATACGAGAATCTACTGTCTTTGATATAAAGAAATAGAACGGATATTTTAGGTCTACTCTTATAAAAATAATACAACTTTTAAACGGCCTAACGATTTTTGTACGCCGATTTGATTTCAACGTTTCTATTTATTCACAGTTATAAGTTTTAGGAGATTATTTTTATTTTGCCTTAGGATTTTTCGTATGTAGATCTTTGTATCTAGATCGAGCAAAACTGGTGAAAGCAAACATCTTAGAATCACAATAATTGTGCGAAATTCTTCGGTCTTTTACTTCTTAACAATCAGCTTTTCTTCTAAATTGACTTATTTATGACTCCAAAAATACAAAATTGTTTCCTCTAAATAAATCTGATTTATTTTAATGCTCTACACTTTTAATTATAATCTGTATAAAATAAATAGTACATAGTAACGCCTCTTACGACTAGCACAAGACTGTAGCCTATTTTAAAAACTAGTTCATTAAATTTAACATTTGCGTGAACATTTCAGCCATTCACAATCTGCTTACTTTAAGACTCAAATATATTACTTTAGCTATTGCTATCGTAATCGTTTTTAAAATGATTAAATATTAACAAAATTAATATTTCAAAAAATAACGTTTATAAAAAGCTGTAACAATTAACGTAAAAAGTATAATAACAGTTTGCTTGAATTGCTTTTAAAAATTAATTTGTAAATAATATTTGTAACAGTAATATGTTTTAGACTGGAGAATGCCCAATAAGGGCCGAAACATTAACGTCAATATTAAATTAAATTGATTAGTTTTTCAGGTATTACCTTCTGCTATTGGTTCTAATTATTTAATATTACTCAAAAGACTTCAGACTAAATTTATTATTACTATTATTATTCTAAAAATAATATACTTACATTAAAATAATGTCACTGAGATATAAGGATTACTCACCTGAAACAAAAAAAGAATAAGTTATCGCTACGTTATGAACAATTCTATTTTTCTTAACCTTATTTTCACCGTATTAGCTGGCGATTTTGCAACGGCCTCTTTCGTAGGTAGGTTACACTACAGTTTAGTATAATCTTTAAACATCGAGAGTATTTTAAAAAGCCAAATAGGTTAAAACATCATATACTGAGGGATAAACCTATTAAAACTAAAATGACATTTTCTTCAGACGTATCTCAATAATTATATTTTTATTATCAAGCATGTTATTTAATACTCTCGTGTTTGTACATCTTGTAGTTTTCTGTTGTGTTTAGTTTGTTAATTTTTTTTTTTTTTATGTAGTGCAGAACATTTAGATTTATGTCTGTATTGGTTTTTGTGTGTTGGGGGTTCTGTAGGTTAAATGAATACGTTTGATTTGGGTTGTGTGTTTGTTATGTACCACAGGACACAAGGAACACATAAAAAACACACAACCCTAATCAAACGTCTCCATTCACATACAGGACAACACACAAAAAGTAATATACAAAACTAATCTAAAAGTCCTTCAGTACATTAAAAAAAAAACAAACTAAACACAACAGAGAACTACGTGATATGCAAACACCACAAAAACCCTCCACAATACATTCTAAACGTCAATACACATTCACTATCGAATACTATATTTGAACATATAATTAAAAACTAATCTATTACCAATAACATACCACAGAATACCAATACACAACCGACTCACACTAATACAACACACCTGAGCAGCAGTCTTGACCGTGACTCACGATATTGAACAATGCAATGACCTAGTGCGAAACTCGTCTGCTGAAAAATATCAGTAAATTGTGGTTTATTGCCAAGAAATATACTGTTACCTAGTAAACGAAATGCACTGTTACCTGGTAAACGAAATTCACTGTTACCTGGTAACGGAAATGTACTGTTACCTGGTAAACGAAATGTACTGTTACCTGGTATCTGAAATTCACTGTTACCTGGTAAACAAAATGCACTGTCACCTGGTAACTGAAATGGAAATTTTACCTGGTAAACGAAATGCACTATTACTTGGTAAATGAAATGGACTCTTACCTGGTAAACGAAAAACACTGTTATCTGGTAAACGAAATGCACCATTAACTGGTAAACGAAACACACTTTTACCTGGTAAACGAAAAGCACGGTGACATTTTAAACGAAATGCACTGTTATCTTGTAAACAAAATGCACTATCACCTGGTATCTGGAATTCAATGTTACTTGGTAAACGAAAAGCACGGTGACATTTTAAACGAAATGCACTATTACCTGGTAATTGAAATAAACGCGTACCTGGTAAACGAAATGCACTGTTACCTGGTAAACGAAATGTACTATTACCTGATAATCGAAATGTATTATTACCTGGTAATCGAAATGTACTCTTAGCTGGTAAACGAAATGCAGAATTAGTTGTTAACTGAAATGGACGGATACGTGGTTAACGAAATGCACTGCTATCTTGTAAACAAATTGCACTATTGCCTGGTAACTGAAATTCAATGTTACTTGGTAAACGAGAAGCACGGTGACATTTTAAACGAAATGCACTATTACCTGGTAGCTGAAATAAACGCGTACCTGGTAAACGAAATGCACTGTTACCTGGTAAACGAAATGCACTATTGCCTGGTAACTGAAATAAACTCGTACCTGGCAAACGAAATGTACTATTACCTGGTATTTCAAAGGTACTATTAGCTGGTAAACGAAATGCAGAATTACCTGTTAACTGAAATGTAGTATTACTTGGTAAACGAGATGCACTGTTATCTTGTAAACAAAATGCACTATTACCTGGTAACTGAAATTCAATGTTACTTGGTAAACGAAAAGCACGGTGATATTTTAAACGAAATGCACTATTACCTGGTAACTGAAATAAATGCGTACCTGGTAAACGAAATGCACTGGTTACCTGGTAAACGAAATATACTATTACCTGGTAATCGAAATGTACTATTAGCTGGTAAACGAAATGCAGAATTACCTGCTGACTGAAATGGACTGATACTTGGTTAACGAAATGAACTGTTACATAGTAAACGAAATGCACCATTACCTGGTAATCGTAACGCACTGTTATCTGGTAAACGAAATGTACTATTACCTTGTAAACGAAATGCAGTATTACCTGGTAACTGAAATGGACTGTTACCTAGTAAACAAAATGCTCTGTCACGTGGTAAACGAAGTGCACTGTTACCTGTTAAACGAAATTCTCTATTACCTGTTAACTGAAATGCACTTTTACCTGATAAACGAAAGGCACTATTACCTGGTAAACAAAATGTACCGTTACCTGGTAAGTGTAGGTGTTGATTAATAATTATGAAATTATGTTTTTTGTATTTGTTGATTTCTATTGGAAATTGTAATGAAATAGAGTTAATAGAGAGTTCAAAAATAAGTAAATCCCTTAAATGTGATAAAGTGTAGTATATTATTACTAAAGACTTATCCGTCCAAGATAAAAATTATTCGGTTAATTTTTTGTGGAATGAGGCTCTGTAGGTATTCAATGAATGACGATCTGAAGGTATTCAGTGTTTAAGGTAGTTGACTTACAGGATACAATTAAATTCTAGTTATCAACATTAAACAACACTCTTATAGTTGACAGAATGCGAAATGTTAGTACTAAATTCCCCCTATATAGATATCTGATCAAGCGTTACTCATTTCATACTTCCTTCGGCAAAACAAATTTGTTATAGAGACAAAAATTAACAAATATGCGAGTGATACGGAATAATCTATATGAATTTGTAAACACTTTTGAAATTGGAAAATTGTGAAACTATTGCGACTCTAAAATACGCTAAGAGGTGGGCTTTTCTCTTTCAGAAAATGACTTCGCTCTGTCCCTAATGCTCTTCGCTCTGTCCCTAATGCTCTTCTCTCTGTCCCTAATGCTCTTCGCTCTATCCCTAATGCTCTTCGCTCTGTCCCTAATGCTCTTCGCTCTGTCCCTAATGCTCTTCGCTCTGTCCCTAATGCTCTTCGCTCTGTCCCTAATGCTCTTCGCTCTGTCCCTAATGCTCTTCGCTTTGTCCCTAATGCTATTCGCTCCGTAACTTTGTTATGCCCACTAATCCATACTCACAAGTAGGGACATCATACGTTCCACAACAGAAAAAAAATATTAATGAGTGCCTTTTGTAAAATTGCTCCAGTAATGTTTAATTATGTTATGGTAATATAGAGTTTTATAATTAATGAAACAAAATACCATCTATCGGCTTCAGACTAAATATTATGAAAGTCTTGTTATTAATTTAGACGTTACTTCAGTAAAGAATGACTCTTTTGTCGATAAAACATCTCTGGAATGTTGTAATCTTAATTAAGAAACAATGTACAACAGTGACAAGATTTTCTAGAGATAATTCCTGCATCGTTAGATATTAAACATAATGAATCTTAGATTTTAATATTGATGTTTACATATTCATAATGCGATTAATAAGTAATTTAGTCAGTGAGTGAGTGACCGTACGCATTTGCACGAACTCTAGCGTGCTGTAGGAAAAGTATTTTTTACATATCCTAACTGCTAATTGATTGCGCACTTACTGAAAACTCAAATATTTATTTTTCCTTGTAAATGTAACACTACTTTAGTAAATATTAATTAATACATTTTAAAGATATTTCTTTTCAGTCCGACAGTCAATATTGCATTGTATATTAATAAAGTATACGTACGTGAATTATATCTGTTGATATGTGGTTATGTCCCTTTACGCAAATAAGTTGTGGTAACAAATGTTATGCTTATAATATAATAAAAAAAAATTCTTCTAAATTTATTATTTCAAACTAGCAAAATTAATTTGGAGTTTGATTAAAAACATCCGTTTATATTTAAAAAGTGTGAAAAAGAATAATATTTATAATTATTTTAGTTTTATACTGGTTTTATCATTAAAGTAAAATTACTTTAAGGTTTTCTATTTAATGTTTGTTCAGTCATTGTATTAGACGAGAATGAGATTGAAAAATAGTTTTCTGCAAAGAGATATGCTAGAGTTTTTTTTTTCAATTAACGTTGAACGTATGGTCTCTGAAATAATTCAAGCATTTTATGAGTTGAGCCAGTTTAATGAAACTGAAAACCCATTTTAAATTATAACCGAGAAACGTAAATTATTCAAAAGCGTTATTTTATAATTGTCATGGTAAAGTTTAGAAGAAAAAAATATATAAATTGAAATATATTACAGGATGAAACTGAAAATGACGTTCTAGGTTTTAAAATGTCAGTAAAACGTAATTAATTACGTTAGCAACATTGCGTTACTTTTTTAAATATATCTAATTAAAAAACAGTTATTATCTTAGCGAGGAAAATCCAAGTAGAAAATCACGGTTTAAATAAATAACATTTAGAAATATCAGCATAATCAATCTACTTTAGTGCTTAGAAAAACTGTTAACCCTATCTTCAAGTGCTAACAGGAACTATTAAAATAAAAACCCGTTATTTTTAGGATCAAATACTAAAGTTAACTTTAAATATTGACTTTATTAAAAATATAACTGCGTAAGCCTTAATGCAATTATCAAATGGCATTTGGGTAGATAAAATGCTATAATGTCCGCATTTAGGGTCTGTAGGCTTAAAATAACCACAACCAGATGAAGTATGAGATAGTAGGCCTACTGCTGGGAAAACTACATCAGAACCTTCATTTATCTGTAGGCCTATACTAAACATGCAGTTTTTATAATGTAATAAATCATACTGACTGTGGTTTGTATAAGCCTAAATGTTTTTCAGAATCATTAAAAGTACTTGAATGTTTTGATAAAGTTTAATTCAAATATGATGTAGGCCTAAATGAAAAGAAAGTAACTTGTAGAAAGTTTCAAAACACGGAAAAAATGTTTTATTTAAAAAAATTTGTCCATGAAAACCTTTTACATTTTCATTCTTTCACCATATATTCCATTATTTCAAACAGACAACTGAGTACTTCTGCAAAATGTGTTCACCACCCTTACAGGTCCTGCGATGACCGGCTTTATTTTTTACGTTTACCTAGGCTATTTTACTCCCTATTTATAGAATTTGAATTTTAAAATAAACCTAAACATTTTTTGAATTTGTAAAATTTAATCTGAAAGTAAAATTTTAATAAGATTTTGTTACATTCACCATTTTATGACTTTTATCTTTTGAAACGAAACTTCTAATGAGGCATCATCAAGAAAATGTTACACGGGAAATCATCGCTAGCATTTGATTCAAGAGTTCACACTAAAGTGTGCAACAACCAGATGATCGACTTTTCTGGTTGATTTTCTTGACATTTTCAAACGAAAATATGAAGTTTGCAATTATCAGCTTTGTTTTGGTTTTCTCTTACAGATTGTTTGGAGGTTATGTTTAAATTAGGCCCACTATTAAATGCAATTTTCATGTGTTCAGAAATATCTTATATTTGTAGGTTGTGTTAGTTTCTGTAATGCAAGCTAATATTTAAAATGTGTTCAGGATATTATAAAATTTACTTATACGATAAGAGGAAATATAATTATCTTATATACTGACTTGTTGAAGCTTGTATTAAATAGGATAGATTAGTAATTTATAACATTATAAAAAGTAAAATTTTAAAATGTTTCACTATTAAAAATTGTATAAATTAAAATAAAAAATATACAATTATAATAATTCATAATTTTTTTACATTCTGTATTTAGGATATTTATGCTTTTCCCAAAACTGTTGGATGTAAAACTAAAATATCTAAGGAAAATTAAAGTTATTAATGACTTTTACAAGTTTATGCTACTTTTCTTGACTTAATGGATTTAAGCTTATTTGTTACCATACTAATATCAATATTATGTAACGTCTATTAATAAAAACAAATATATTACTAAGGAAGCATTTTCTTCCACGTCTGGAGGAAGTCCCACGTACGGCATTTTTCTCGGTAGGATTGTTAAAACGTGAGATAAATTTAATTACTAAATACGTTTTTGAAGCTATGTTTTCATCAAGAGCATAATCGCTTGAATTATTATATTTTGTAAAGATATTTAAAATTATCACGATTGTAATTCTTTTTTAATTTTTATTTTATAATAAAAAGTTTAAATTTTTGTGCGTAACTTAAGTTTTTAAACAAAGAAGTTTTTAAATTTAATATGGTTTGATGCTATTGAGTTTATACAAATTTTTAATACTTTTTTTTATTGTATCGAAATTTGTTAAACAAGGGATCTGAATGTTAATGATTAACTAGAAAAAACTCGTTAGTCTTTGTTTAAAACAAACGAAAACTCCTTTAACGAACAATTGTCTTAACAACCTGGAAAACAAATCATTAATTCCTACCACGAATTCATTCCGCTGCGCTATACTATGGCCTACTTTGAAAGTTTCCTATAAAAAATGCAGAAGTAACCTTTCTTCAAGGATTCAAGGATTCAAGGATTCAAAGCAGCTTCTTTGTGTCTGAACAATAACTATGAACTCTCACGTTGCTTCATAACATACTAACCTCTACACGAGACTTTATAAAACTTATAACAACGCTTTGAAACATGCACTGTGAAGTTGGTTCTATTAATACGTCACAGATCACTCGAAATTACACTTCAGAACCAAAAGCACCTGGATTTAGAGTATTCACAAAATATACTTCACAACTCTCAGCTTAAGCTGCAGAACATTCAGTACGAGATTTCAGAACGTTTACCCCAAGGCTTCGGAACACTAGCACAAGCTTAAGAACATTCAGTATGACGCCCAAGAAGTTTCACTAATAAGCTTAGAATATGTAGACTTCATTGCATCAGAACACTCACGACAAGCTTAAGAAAATTTAGTACAACGCTCAGAAGGTTCACAACAATGCTTCGAATATTGACTAGATTGGTTCAGAACACTCAGCACAAGCTTAAAATCAATTAGTATGATGCTTCAGAAGGATCACATCGTGGATTCAGAACTTTCACTGCAATGCATCAGAATAATGACTACATATCTTAATAACACTCAGCATAATGTGAAGAAAATTCAGTACGAATCTTCAGAATGATCAATACATTGCTTCAGAACACATAGGACAAGCTAAGGAACATTCAGTATGACGTTTGAGAACTTTCACTGCAATGCATCAGAATAATGACAACATAGCTTAAGAACACTCAGCATAATGTTAGGAATATTCAGTACAACTCATCAGTATGATCACTACATTGCTTTAGAACATTTAGGATAAGTTAAGGAACATTCAGTATGACGCTTCAGAACTTTTACTGCAATGCTTCAGAATAATGACTTACATAACTTCAGAGCAGTCAGCTTAAGGGGAAAAACATTCAGTACGACTCTTCAGTATAATCACCACATTGCTTCAGAACACTTAGAACAAGCTAAGGAACATTCAGTATGATGCTTCAGAACATTCACTATATTTCTTCAGAATAATGACTACGTAGCTTCAGAACACTCATAAAATATGAAGAACATTTAGTACGACTCTTCAGCATTATCACTACACTGCTCCAAACACTCAGGACAAGCTAAGGAACATTCAGTATGACGCTTCAGAACATTCACCTTATTTCTTCAAAATAATGACTACATAGCTTCAGAATAATCATGAAAATGTGAAGAACAATCAGTACGACTCTTCAGTAACATTGCTTCAGATTACTTAGGACAGCTAAGAAATATTCAGTATGACGCACAGAACATTCACTACATTCACTGCAATGCTTTAGCATAAGGACTACATAACTTCAAAACACAATGCACAAAGTGAAGAACATTCAGTACGACTCTTCAGTATTATCACTACATTGCTTCAGAATACTTAGGACAAGCTAAGAAACATTCTGTATGACGCTTCAGAACATTCACTGCATGCTTTAGAATAAGGACTACATAACTTCAAAACACAATGCACAAAGTGAAAAAACATACAGTACGACTCTTCAGTATTATCCCTACAATGGTTCATAATACTTAGGACAGCTAAAAAACTTCAGTATGACGCTTCAGAACATTCACTACATTCACTGCAATGCTTTAGAATAAGGACTACATAACTTCAAAACACAATGCACAAAGTGAAGAACATTCAGTACGACTCTTCAGTATTATCACTACGTTACTTCAGAATACTTAGGACAAGCTAAGAAACATTCTGTATGACGCTTCAGAACATTCACTGCATGCTTTAGAATAAGGACTACATAACTTCAAAACACAAAGCACAAAGTGAAAAAGCATACAGTACGACTCTTCAGTATTATCACTACAATGGTTCATATTACTTAGGACAGCTAAGAAACATTCAGTATGACGCTCAGAACATTCACTACATTCACTGCAATGCTTTAGAATAAGGACTACATAACTTCAAAACACAATGCACAAAGTGAAGAACATTCAGTACGACTCTTCAGTATTATCACTACATTGCTTCAGAATACTTAGGACAAGCTAAGAAACATTCAGTATGACGCTTCAGAACATTCACTGCATGCTTTAGAATAAGGACTACATAACTTCAAAACACAATGTAAAAAGTGAAGAACATTCAGTACGACTCTTCAGTATTATCACTACATTGCTTCAGAATACTTAGGACAAGCTAAGAAACATTCAGTATGACGCTTCAGAACATTCACTGCATGCTTTAGAATAAGGACTACATAACTTCAAAACACAATGTAAAAAGTGAAGAACATTCAGTACGACTCTTCAGTATTATCACTACATTGCTTCAGAATACTTAGGACAAGCTAAGAAACATTCTGTATGACGCTTCAGAACATTCACTGCATGCTTTAGAATAAGGACTACATAACTTCAAAACACAAAGCACAAAGTGAAAAAACATACAGTACGACTCTTCAGTATTATCACTACAATGGTTCATAATACTTAGGACAGCTAAGGAACATTCAGTATGACGCCTCAGAAGATTCACTACATTCACTGCAATGCTTTAGAATAAGGACTACATAACTTCAAAACACAATGCACAAAGTGAACAACATTCAGTACGACTCTTCAGTATTATCACTACGTTGCTTCAGAATACTTAGGACAAGCTAAGAAACATTCTGTATGACGCTTCAGAACATTCACTGCATGCTTTAGAATAAGGACTACATAACTTCAAAACACAAAGCACAAAGTGAAAAAACATACAGTACGACTCTTCAGTATTATCACTACATTGCTTCAGAATACTTAGGGCAAGCTAAGAAACATTCAGTATGACGCTTCAGAACATTCACTGCATGCTTTAGAATGAGGACTACATAACTTCAAAACACAATGCACAAAGTGAAGAACATTCAGTACGACTCTTCAGTATTATCACTACATTGCTTCAGAATACTTAGGACAAGCTAAGAAACATTCTGTATGACGCTTCAGAGCATTCACTGCATGCTTTAGAATAAGGACTACATAACTTCAAAACACAAAGCACAAAGTGAAAAAACATACAGTACGACTCTTCAGTATTATCACTACAATGGTTCATAATACTTAGGACAGCTAAGGAACATTCAGTATGACGCCTCAGAACATTCACTACATTCACTGCAATGCTTTAGAATAAGGACTACATAACTTCAAAACACAATGCACAAAGTGAACAACATTCAGTACGACTCTTCAGTATTATCACTACGTAGCTTCAGAATACTTAGGACAAGCTAAGAAACATTCTGTATGACGCTTCAGAACATTCACTGCATGCTTTAGAATAAGGACTACATAACTTCAAAACACAATGCACAAAGTGAAAAAACCTACAGTACGACTCTTCAGTATTATCCCTACAATGGTTCATAATACTTAAGACAGCTAAAAAACTTCAGTATGACGCTTCAGAACATTCACTACATTCACTGCAATGCTTTAGAATAAGGACTACATAACTTCAAAACACAATGCACAAAGTGAAGAACATTCAGTACGACTCTTCAGTATTATCACTACATTGCTTCAGAATACTTAGGACAAGCTAAGAAACATTCTGTATGACGCTTCAGAACATTCACTGCATGCTTTAGAATAAGGACTACATAAATTCAAAACACAAAGCACAAAGTGAAAAAACATACAGTACGACTCTTCAGTATTATCACTACAATGGTTCATAATACTTAGGACAGCTAAGGAACATTCAGTATGACGCCTCAGAAGATTCACTACATTCACTGCAATGCTTTAGAATAAGGACTACATAACTTCAAAACACAATACACAAAGTGAACAACATTCAGTACGACTCTTCAGTATTATCACTACGTTGCTTCAGAATACTTAGGACAAGCTAAGAAACATTCTGTATGACGCTTCAGAACATTCACTGCATGCTTTAGAATAAGGACTACATAACTTCAAAACACAAAGCACAAAGTGAAAAAACATACAGTACGACTCTTCAGTATTATCACTACATTGTTTCAGAATACTTAGGGCAAGCTAAGAAACATTCAGTATGACGCTTCAGAACATTCACTGCATGCTTTAGAATAAGGACTACATAACTTCAAAACACAATGCACAAAGTGAAGAACATTCAGTACGACTCTTCAGTATTATCACTACATTGCTTCAGAATACTTAGGACAAGCTAAGAAACATTCTGTATGACGCTTCAGAACATTCACTGCATGCTTTAGAATAAGGACTACATAACTTCAAAACACAAAGCACAAAGTGAAAAAACATACAGTACGACTCTTCAGTATTATCACTACAATGGTTCATAATACTTAGGACAGCTAAGGAACATTCAGTATGACGCCTCAGAACATTCACTACATTCACTGCAATGCTTTAGAATAAGGACTACATAACTTCAAAACACAATGCACAAAGTGAACAACATTCAGTACGACTCTTCAGTATTATCACTACGTAGCTTCAGAATACTTAGGACAAGCTAAGAAACATTCTGTATGACGCTTCAGAACATTCACTGCATGCTTTAGAATAAGGACTACATAACTTCAAAACACAAAGCACAAAGTGAAGAAACATACAGTACGACTCTTCAGTATTATCACTACATTGCTTCAGAATACTTAGGACAAGCTAAGAAACATTCAGTATGACGCTTCAGAACATTCACTGCATGCTTTAGAATAAGGACTACATAACTTCAAAACACAATGCACAAAGTGAAGCACATTCAGTACGACTCTTCAGTATTATCCCTACAATGGTTCATAATACTTAGGACAGCTAAGGAACATTCAGTGTGAAGCTTCAGAACTTTCACTATATTGCCTCAGAATAATGACTACATAGCTTCAGAACACTCATGAAAATGTGAAGAACATTCAGTACGATTCTTCAGTATGATCACTACATTGCTCCAGAACACCTAGGACAAACTAAAGAAGATTCAGTATGACGCTACAGAGCTTTCACTACAATGCATCCGAATTATGACTACGTAGCTTCAGAACACTCATAAAATATGAAGAACATTTAGTACGACTCTTCAGCATTATCACTACACTGCTCCAAACACTCAGGACAAGCTAAGGAACATTCAGTATGACGCTTCAGAACATTTACTTTATTTCTTCAGAATAATGACTACATAGCTTCAGAACAATCATGAAAATGTGAAGAACATTCAGTACGACTCTTCAGTAATATCACTACATTGCATCAGATTACTTAGGACAGCTAAGAAACATTCAGTTTGACGCTACAGAGCTTTCACTAACATGCATCAGAATAATGACTACGTAGCTTCAGAACACACATAACTTATATGAAGAACATTTAGTACGACCCTTCAGCATTATCACTACAATGCTCAGCTTCAGAACACTCATCAAAATGTGAAGAACATTCAGTACGACTCTTCAGTATTATCACTACATTACTTCAGAATACTTAGGACAAGCTAAGAAACATTCTGTATGACGCTTCAGAACATTCACTGCACGCTTTAGATAAGGACTACATAACTTCAAAACACAATGCACAAAGTGAAAAAACATACAGTACGACTCTTCAGTATTATCACTACAATGGTTCATAATACTTAGGACAGCTAAGGAACATTCAGTATGACGCTTCAGAACTTTCACTATATTGCTTCAGAATAATGACTACATAGCTTCAGAACACTCAGCATAATGTGAAGAACATTCAGTACGACTCTTCAGTATTACCACTACATTGTTTCAGAACTCTTAGGACAAGCTAAGGAATATTCAGTATGACGCTTTAGAACTTTCACTGCAATCTTTTAGAATAATGACTACATAACTTCAGAACACACTGCATAATGGGAAGAACATTCAGTACGACTCTTCAGTATTACCACTACATTGTTTCAGAACTCTTAGGACAAGCTAAGGAATATTCAGTATGACGCTTTAGAACTTTCACTGCAATCTTTTAGAATAATGACTACATAACTTCAGAACACACTGCATAATGGGAAGAACATTCAGAACGGCTCTTCAGTATTACCACTACATTGCTTCTGAACTCTTAGGGCAAACTAAGGAACATTCAGTATGACGCTTCAGAATTTTCACTGCAATCTTTTAGAATAATGACTACATAACTTCAGAACACACTGCATAATGGGAAGAACATTCAGAACGGCTCTTCAGTATTACAACTACATTGCTTCTGAACTCTTAGGGCAAACTAAGGAACATTCAGTATGACGCTTCAGAATTTTCACTGCAATATTTTAGAATAATGACTACATAACTTCAGAACACACTGCATAATGGGAAGAACATTTAGAACGACTCTTCAGTATTACCACTACATTGCGTCTTAACTCTTAGGACAAGCTAAGGAATATTCAGTATGACGCTTTAGAACTTTCACTGCAATCTTTTAGAATAATGACTACATAACTTCAGAACACACTGCATAATGGGAAGAACATTCAGTACGACTCTTCAGTATTACCACTACATTGTTTCAGAACTCTTACGACAAGCTAAGAAATATTCAGTATGACGCTTTAGAACTTTCACTGCAATCTTTTAGAATAATGACTACATAACTTCAGAACACACTGAATAATGGGAAGAACATTAAGAACGGCTCTTCAGTATTACCACTACATTGCTTCTGAACTCTTGCAATGTTCACTGCAATGCTTCAGAATAATGACGTCATAACCTCAGAACACACTGCACGAGGTGATTAACATTCAGTACGAATATTCAGTATTGTTACTACATTGCTACAAAACACTTAGGACAAGCTAAGGAACATTCAGTATTACGCTTCAGAGCTTTCACTGCAATGCTTCAGAATAATTACTACATAACATGAGAACAGTCAGTCCAAGGGGAAGGACATTCAGTACGATTCTTCAGCATGATCACTACATTGCTTCAGAACACTTAGGACTAGCTAAGGAACATTAAGTATGACGATTCAGAACTTTCCCTATATTACTTCAGAATAATGACTATTTAGCTTCAGAACACTCTACACTAGGTGAAGTTCATTTAGTTTGACGCTTCAGGTCATTCACTTTAATTCTTCTAAATGCTCACTACAAGGCTTCTGGACAATTTCTACATTGCTGAATACTTCCAGTACCAGCTTCGTAACATTCCAAACAAGCTATAACCATTGCTTGCGATGATTCAGAACACTAAGTACCAACCGTAAAACACTCACTAAAATTCTTCACAGCATTCAAAATGACGCTTTAGAACACTAAATGTGGCGTTTTAGAGCACGCAGTAACAGCAAAAGAACACTCACTAAGATGCTGCAGATTATTATGAATGAAGTTTATGGAGATTCACTGCAATGCATCAGAAAACATAGTACCATATTCAGATCATTCTCTAAGACGGGTCACAATATTGACTAGAAAGTTTTAGAGCACGCAGTAACAGCAAAAAAACATTCACTAAGATGATGCAGAATATTATGAATGAAGCTTGTGGAGATTTACTGCAATGCATCAGAAAACATAGTACCATATTCAGATCATTCTCTAAGACGGTTCACAATATTGATTAGATAGTTTTAGAGCACGCAGTAGCAGCAAAAGAACACTCACTAAGATGCTGCAGAATATTATGAATGAAGCTTGTGGAGATTCAGTGCAATGCATCAGGAAACATAGTACCATAATCAGATCATTCTCTATGACGGTTCACAATATTGACTAGAAAATTTTAGAGCACGCAGTAACAGCAAAAGAACACTCACTAAGATAATGCAGATTATTATGAATGAAGCTTGTGGAGATTCACTGCAATGCATCAGAAAACATAGTACCATATTCAGATCATTCTCTAAGACGGTTCACAATATATACTAGAATGTTTTAGAGCACGCAGTAAAAGCAAAAGAACACTCACTAAGATGCTGCAGATTATTATGAATGAAGCTTGTGGAGATTCACTGCAATGCATCAGAAACCATAGTACCATATTCAGATCATTCTCTAAGACGGTTCACAATATTGACTAGAAAGTTTTAGAGCACTCAGTAACAGCAAAAGAACACTCACTAAGATGCTGCAGAATATTATGAATGAAGCTTGTGGAGATTCACTGCAATGCATCAGGAAACATAGTACCAAATTCAGATCATTCTCTATGACGGTTCACAATATTGACTAGAAAAGTTTAGAGCACGCAGTAACAGCAAAAGAACACTCACTAAGATGCTGCAGGTTTTATGAATGAAGCTTGTGGAGATTTACTACAATGCATCAGAATTCATAGTACCATATTCAGATCATTCTCTAAGACGGTTCACAATATTGACTAGAAAGTTTTAGAGCACGCAGTAAAAGCAAAAGAACACTCACTAAGATGCTGCAGAATATTATGAATGAAGCTTGTGGAGATTCACTGCAATGCATCAGGAAACATAGTACCATATTCAGATCATTCTCTATGACGGTTCACAATATTGACTAGAAAGTTTTAGAGCACGCAGCAACAGCAAAAGAACACTCACTAAGATGCTGCAGAATATTATGAATGAAGCTTGTGGAGATTCACTGCAATGCATCAGGAAACATATTACCATATTCAGATCATTCTCTATAACGGTTCACAATATTGTCTAGAAAGTTTTAGAGCACGCAGTAACAGCAAAAGAACACTCACTAAGATGCTGCAGAATATTATGAATGAAGCTTGTGGAGATTAACTGCAATGCATCAGAAACCATAGTACCATAATCAGATCATTCTCTATGACGGTTCACAATATTGACTAGAAAGTTTTAGAACACGAAGTAACAGCAAAAGAACACTCACTAAGATGCTTCAGAATATAATGAATGAAGCTTGTGGAGATTCACTACAATGCATCAGAAACCATAGTACCATATTCAGATCATTCTCTAAGACGGTTCACAATATTGATTAGATAGTTTTAGAGCACGCAGTAAAAGCAAAAGAACACTCACTAAGATGCTGCAGAATGTTATGAATGAAGCTTGTGGAGATTCACTGCAATGCATCAGGCAACATAGTACCATAATCAGATCATTCTCTATGACGGTTCACAATATTGACTAGAAAATTATAGAGCATGCAGTAACAGCAAAAGAACACTCACTAAGATGCTGCAGATTATTATGAATAAAGCTTGTGGAGATTCACTGCAATGCATCAGAAACCATAGTACCATAATCAGATCATTCTCTATGACGGTTCACAATATTGACTAGAAAATTATAGAGCACGCAGTAACAGCAAAAGGACACTCACTATGATGCTGCAGAATATTATGAATGAAGCTTGTGGAGATTCACTGCAATTCATCAGGAAACATAGTACCATATTCAGATTATTCTCTATGACGGTTCACAATATTGACTAGGAAGTTTTAGAGCACACAGTAACAGCAAAAGAACACTTACTAAGATGCTGCAGATTATTATGAATGAAGCTTGTGGAGATTCACTACAATGCATCAGAAAACATAGTACCATATTCAGATCATTCTCTATGACGGTTCACAATATTGACTAGAAAATTATAGAGCATGCAGTAACAGCAAAAGAACACTCACTAAGATGCTGCAGATTATTATGAATAAAGCTTGTGGAGATTCACTGCAATGCATCAGAAACCATAGTACCATAATCAGATCATTCTCTATGACGGTTCACAATATTGACTAGAAAATTATAGAGCATGCAGTAACAGCAAAAGAACACTCACTAAGATGCTGCAGATTATTATGAATAAAGCTTGTGGAGATTCACTGCAATGCATCAGAAACCATAGTACCATATTCAGATCATTCTCTAAGACGGTTCACAATATTGACTAGAATGTTTTAGAGCACGCAGTAACAGCAAAAGAACACTCACTAAGATGCTGCAGAATATTATTAATGAAGCTTGTGGAGATTCACTGCAATGCATCAGAAAACATAGTACCATATTCAGATCATTCTCTAAGACGGTTCACAATATTGATTAGAAAGTTTTAGAGCACGCAGTAACAGCAAAAGGACACTCACTATGATGCTGCAGAATATTATGAATGAAGCTTGTGGAGATTCACTGCAATTCATCATGAAACATAGTACCATATTCAGATTATTCTCTAAGACGGTTCACAATATTGACTAGGAAGTTTTAGAGCACACAGTAACAGCAAAAGAACACTTACTAAGATGCTGCAGATTATTATGAATGAAGCTTGTGGAGATTCACTACAATGCATCAGAAAACATAGTACCATATTCAGATCATTCTCTATGACGGTTCACAATATTGACTAGAAAATTATAGAGCATGCAGTAACAGCAAAAGAACACTCACTAAGATGCTGCAGATTATTATGAATAAAGCTTGTGGAGATTCACTGCAATGCATCAGAAACCATAGTACCATAATCAGATCATTCTCTATGACGGTTCACAATATTGACTAGAAAATTATAGAGCATGCAGTAACAGCAAAAGAACACTCACTAAGATGCTGCAGATTATTATGAATAAAGCTTGTGGAGATTCACTGCAATGCATCAGAAACCATAGTACCATATTCAGATCATTCTCTAAGACGGTTCACAATATTGACTAGAATGTTTTAGAGCACGCAGTAACAGCAAAAGAACACTCACTAAGATGCTGCAGAATATTATTAATGAAGCTTGTGGAGATTCACTGCAATGCATCAGAAAACATAGTACCATATTCAGATCATTCTCTAAGACGGTTCACAATATTGATTAGAAAGTTTTAGAGCACGCAGTAACAGCAAAAGGACACTCACTATGATGCTGCAGAATATTATGAATGAAGCTTGTGGAGATTCACTGCAATTCATCATGAAACATAGTACCATATTCAGATTATTCTCTAAGACGGTTCACAATATTGATTAGAAAGTTTTAGAACACTCAGTTAAAGCTAAAGAACACTTACTAAGATGCTGCAGATTATTATGAATGAAGCTTGTGGAGATTCACTACAATGCATCAGAAAACATAGTACCATATTCAGATCATTCTCTATGACGGTTCACAATATTGACTAGAAGGTTTTAGAGAACGCAGTAACAGCAAAAGAACGCTCACTAAGATGCTGCAGACTGTTATGAAT
Source organism: Prosapia bicincta (assembly GCA_036971475.1). Lineage (NCBI taxonomy): Eukaryota > Metazoa > Arthropoda > Insecta > Hemiptera > Cercopidae > Prosapia > Prosapia bicincta. The sequence goes on along the minus strand of JBAIZL010000001.1, from coordinate 51,949,691 downwards.
GAAGCTTGTGGAGATTCACTGCAATGCATCAGGAAACATATTCAGATTATTCTCTATGACGGTTCACAATATTGACTAGAACATTTTAGAACACTCAGTTAAAGCTAAAGAACACGCACTAAGATACTCAGAACACTGAGTAACAGCCTCAGAATATTTACTATAACGCTTCAGAAAGCTCAATATAAAACTTTAGAATATTTACTACAATGCTTCAGAACACTTAGTAACAGCTTCAGAATATTCACTATGACGCTTCAATATCACTACAACGCTACAGAATATTTACCGCAATGCTTCAGAACACTGAGTAACAGCTTCAGAGTAATCACTATGACGTTTCAAAAAGCCCTCTATAAAGCTTCAGAATATTTACTACAGTGCTTCAGACACTGTGTAACAGCTAATAGCATATTCACTATGACGCTTCAGATATCTCACTACAGTACGACATCAGCATGCTACAGAATACTGAGTAACAGTTTCAGAATATTCACTATGTTGCTTCAGAAAGCTCACTATAATACTTCAGAATATTTACCACAATACTTCAGAACACTGAGTAACCGCTACAAAATTATCACTATGACGTTTCAGAAAGTTCACAATAAAGCTTTAGAATAGTTACTACAAAGCTTCCGAACACTGAGTAACCGATTCAGAATATCCACTATGACGGTTCAGAAAGCTGACTATAATACGTCAGGATATTTACTATAATGCTTCAGAACAATGATTAAGAGACTTAGAACATACACTATGACGCTTCAGAAAACCCACTACAACGCTACAGAATATTTACCGCAATGCTTCAGAACACAGAGTAACAGCTTCAGAATATTCATTATGACGCTTCAGAAAGCTGACTATAATACGTCAGGATATTTACTATAATGCTTCAGGACACTGATTAGCAGATTTAGAATATTCTCTATGACGCTTCAGAAAACTAACTACAACGCTATAGAATATTTACCGCAATGCTTCAGAACACAGAGTAACAGGTTCAGAATATTCAATATGTTGCTTCAGAAAACTCACTATAATACTTTATAATATTTACTACAATGATTCAGAACACATAGTAACAGCTTCAGAATATTCACTATGACGCTCCAGAAAGCTCACTACTAAACTTTAGAACATTTACTACAATTCTTCATAAAACTGAGTAACAGCTTCAGAATATCCACTATGACGGTTCAGAAAGCTGACTATAATACGTCAGGATATTTACTATAATGCTTCAGAACACTGATTAAGAGACTTAGAACATACACTATGACGCTTCAGAAAACCCACTACAACGCTACAGAATATTTACCGCAATGCTTCAGAACACAGAGTAACAGGTTCAGAATATTCAATATGTTACTTCAGAAAGCTCACTATAATACTTCATAATATTTACTACAATGCTTCAGAACACATAGTAACAGCTTCAGAATATTCACTATGACGCTTCACAAAGCTCACTACAAAACTTTAGAACATTTACTACAATTCTTCAGAAAACTGAGTAACAGCTTCAGAATATTCATTATGACGCTTCAGAAAGCTGACTATAATACGTCAGGATATTTACTATAATGCTTCAGGACACTGATTAACAGATTTAGAATATTCTCTATGACGCTTCAGAAAACTAACTACAACGCTATAGAATATATACCGCAATGCTTCAGAACACAAAGTAATAGCTTTACAATATTCACTATGACTCATCAGAGAGCTCACTACAATATTTCAGAATACTTACCACAATGCTTCAGAACACTGAGTAACAACTTCAGAATACTCAATACGACGTTTCAGAAAGCTCACTGTGAAGTTTCACAGCATTTACTACAATGCTTCAGAAATCTGTAGTAACAGGCTCACAATATTCACTATGCTGCTTCAGAAAGCTTATTATAATACTTCAGAATATTTACTACAATGCTTCAAAACACTTAGTAAAAGCTTCAGAATATTCACTACGAATCTTCAGAAAGCTCACTACTAAAGTTTAGAACATTTCCTACCATTCTTCAGAAAACTGAGTAACAGCTTCAGAATAATCATTATGACGCCTCAGAAAGCTCACTATAATACTTCAGAATCTTTACTATAATGCTTCAGAACACTGATTAACAGATTTAGAATATTCACTATGACCCATCAGGAAACTCACTACAACGCTACAGAATATTTACCTCAATGCTTCAGAACACTGAGTAACAGCTTCAAAATATTCATTATGACGCTTCAGAAAGCTCACTATAAAGCTTAAGAACATTTACTATAATGCTTTAGAGCACTGATTAACAGATTTAGAATATTCACTATGACGCTTCAGAAAGCTCACTAAACACGTTAGAACATTTACTACAATTCTTTAGAAAATTGAGTAAGAGCTTAAAAATATTCATTTTGACGCTTCAGAATGCTCACTATAATACTTCGGAAGATTTACTATAATGCTTCAGAAGTCTGATTAACAGATTGAGAATAATCACTATGACGCTTCAGAAAACTCACTACAACGCTACAGAATTTTTACCTCAATGCTTCAGAACACTGAGTAACCGCTTCAGAATATTCACTATGACGCTTCAGAAAGCTCACTACAGTGCTTCAGAACATTTCTCAGCATGCTTCAGAACACAGAGTAACAGGTTCAGAATATTCACTATGACGCTTCAGAAAGCTCACTACAGTGCTTCAGAACATTTTTCAGCATGCTTCAGAACACTGATTAACAGCTTCAGAATATTCACTATGACGGTTCAGAAAGCTCACTACAGTGCTTCAGAACATTTTTCAGCATACTTAAGAACACTGGTTAACAGCTTCAGAATATTCACTATGACGGTTCAGAAAGCTCACTACAGTGCTTCAGAACATTTCTCAGCATGCTTCAGAACACTGGTTAACAGCTTCAGAATATTCACTATGACGCTTCAGAAAGCTCACTACAGTGCTTCAGAACATTTCTCAGCATGCTTCAGAACACAGAGTAACCGCTTCAGAATATTCACTATGACGCTTCAGAAAGCTCACTATATACCCTCAGGACATTTACTTTAATGCTTCGGATCACGACTAATAGCCTCAGAATACTCACTATGACTTTTCAGAAAGTTCACTATAAAACTTTAAATAATTTTCTTCAATGTTTCAGAACGCTGAGTAACCGGTTAAGAACATTCACTATGAGCCTTCGGAAAGCTCACTACAATGCTTCAGAATAATTCCCCAAAATTCTTCAGAACAATGAGTAACATCTTTAGAATATTCACTATGACGCTTCAGAAAACTCACTACAACGTTACAGAATATATACCGCAATGCTTCAGAACACTGAGTAACCGCTTTAGAATATTCATTTTGACGCTGTAGAAAGTCGATTCACAACAATCAGAATAATCACTATAGCACTTAAGAACACTCACTAAGAAGCTTTTAATGCTCACTACAAACTTTCAGCACCTTCACTACTTCGATTCAGAACACAATTTTGACGAAATTCAGATATTTTGAATCTGACTGTGAGTGATCTAAAACTGTCTATTGGTGTGCGAAATTAATGTTCCCAAAGTGTAGAGTATTTTTCAGTTTCTGTGAGTGTTCTCAATAGTTGTAGTGAACTTTCAGAAATTAATAGTGATTGTAATGAATCGTCAGAACATAATATTATTTTTGCATAATATGTAATAAAGAACATACATAATATTTGTAAGTAAGAGTTATTATTTAATCATTTGATTAGGACTATAATTTTTTATCCTTCGTATTTTCATTATCTTTGTGTCTCGTATATCTCATTTGTAAGAACTTGGTATGCAAGGGATGTACTGAAAATGTTTTCTCCTTTTATTTTGCACTTAACCTACTTCTTTTTTTCTTCAAGTATAATTATTTTTATTTACAGAATAATAACAAAAGGATACAGGTGTTTTACTTTCAGGCTCTTTTTCTAGCTCTATGGCTACAATTTAGGTTTATAGTTACAATGACTATTATCTTCTACTAGTATTAGAGAAGGATAGTGAGTATGGGTTGTGAAGGGAGAACAACCGGGAAATGGAAAGCAATGACCATCATTATGTCACATGTACGGGTCGCTTACTTGAAGATGAGCGAAGTATACCGACTCTCTGTATGAGGGCATAACGGAATGGCTATTCGTTACATTTCATTGTAAGAAGGACGATATGGAATGAGAGGGAATTAGTAGGACTAAAACAAGACATAATGATATTGCAGTTTTCTACATGGTGGGGTGGTATCACCTAAACAGGGTGGATTATCTGAAATAAACTTGCTTTTATCCGAAGGGAAGGGTGATGAGTATCCAATACCTGGTAAAGGCGTAGTAATAGTTTCCTACAGTAAATTTCGTAAGGTGCTCCTGATTAATAATTAAATTTCTTCACTAGGATGATCAATCTACATTGAACAGAACTTTTTTTCTATTTGAGTGAAAAGCTTTAGTAGGAATAAATATTAAAAAACAGTTTCACTGCTCCTTTTGTTGATTATTTTAAACAATTTCGATTAAGTAATTCGAATAAATAAAACCGCTTAACCAAATACGTTTTTAAAATTTAAATCCTTTCGTACAATAATTATAATTAATAATTTCCTCTTAAAATTATTACTTTGCAATTGAGGGTTAAAGTGAGTAATGAGTTAAAAAAAAGTTTTATTTGTGGTTAGGATGTTTTAACTATTTAAAGTGAAGAATAACAGAACAGTTGTTTCAAGTTGTCAGCTTCTTATAAAATTCAATAAATTTACATAGCATAATTCGGTACTAATATAATTGTTAGATTGAAGTTATATAGAGTTTTAAATTTAAAAAGCACCATAGATGATTGCGTTGATACGCGTAACCATAAGTGGCTAATCCCTTCCTAGAAAGGATTATCACCTTTTATTTTGCATAAATTTAAACTGTGCAAAAAGGGGATAACATACACACGCAAACGTTTTACTAAAGCGCAAGTAGAAGCTATGAAATGATACTAAAAAACGACAATTGTACAAAGAAAATGCTACAATACTGTATTTGCAAGTTATTGGCAGTAGGGTTAGTGTGCCACGCACAGCACAGTGGGTGGAGTGGGGTGGCGACGTCCTGGCGCCCCACCGCCCCACTTCGCCACTCCGGCGCCCAGCTCGGTCGATCAACATCGCATGCTACACTGCGATACCATCGCTCTCGCTCAAACTCCGGCATTATCGAGGAATAAATACCTTCTTATAACTGGGACAAATAAAACTGCACGCAGCTGTATCGCTGGCTCCATGTGACGCGAAATTATACACAAGTTATATAGAGGAAAACATTATTTTCATGCCAGAAACTTATAAATAAAAAAATATATATAGTTTTATAAATCGAATAATTTAAATAGTTACATTATGACACTAAATACAATTACAGTTACGAAATTAAGATTATTTTCTCTAATTACAATATTATTATTTCTATTATTTGATTTTTCTTTATCTTCTACTTTACCATGCAAATCATCACGCTCATTCTTTCCTCACATCACGGCAGATAATTTTAAAATAAAGTTATTATAATCAACTCTAAACCTTAATTCCTCATAGGTATAGTATTACGTGGGTAGCAATGTAACGTAATAAATGCACTTCATCAAACAGGTGTCCTTAGTAGAATTCTGATTACCTTATGTCCACTACCAGGATTACCCATGCCTTTACCTAAATTATTCTTATAGTCAACCATAACGTAACCATAAAACATGTGGGAAACACTGCGTATGGATATATACGTCAAATATTATAAGCTAGCACTTAGGGGGCGCGGGCCTTGGTGAAAGGCCGAGAACGAGGAGATGGTGGAGGTGCTCGCAGGTCATTTTCAAAAACATCGACGTTTGGACTTCCACAGACTCATAAGTTTGACTCATTATTTTGTTACTTATTAATACTTTTTAACGTATAGTATAAATAAGAACAAATGTAAATAGGGCGATTTATGACCCCGATGAGGAATGACGACAGGGCCTGATGTTTTATAGACGACGAGTACACAATGTACACAAAGAGTCAGTGCTAGCTTATAAAATTTGACCTGTATGTGACATTTCTTATGATATATTACTACAAAACCTTCAGGAAATGACCATAGGGAACTCCTATTTACTCCTGGAGATAATAGGCCTACATAACAGGGTTCCATATTTCAATACAATGTTCTGAAACAAAACTACAACACTACTGAGCTAAAGTTTAATTATATAATATTCATAGGGTATCCAAAAATAAGATTCCCTATCGTGTATCACCAAGCGTTAGTAACAGAGGGTCTTTCCGGGAGCGGGTATTTTTAGTTTGGGTGTAGAGGTGGGCGGTTGCTGGTCTATCTCGCTGTTCATCATGAACACTTTTCCCTTCCTTCCAAAAACATTTTTTCCAACGGCGAACCGTTTGGACAGACATTAGTCTTTCACCATAACGTCACACAACTGACGATGAATTTCAATCGCAGATTCACTTTTGGCACTCAAAAAACGAATAACACCTCTCACTTCAGAACTGGCGGCAAATCGCAGTGCAGTCTCCATCGCATATAGCTACTGACTGAAGGTTAACAGGTCTGCAGTATGGGCGTGGTGACGATCGGTGCCTATACACCCAAACTAAAAATACCCCCTCCCGGAAAGATGCTCCGTTACTCTTGGTGATACACCAGAAGAAAACCTATTTTTTCGACACCCCCGTAAAATAAAATAAAAAAAATAATATCAAAAATCAAAAGTTATAATTATTTACATAAATAATAACGTAAATAGATTTTGATGAAATCTACAGACAAATACAGTGAAACGTCTGTAACCTGAATGCACAGGTGAAAAATACTAGTTATTAGATCTATCTATTAAACAAACATCGATTTACCCATTATGAAAAGGAAAACGCTTTGAGTTATAAAGGACCACCGACATTTTACTTTATCCAAGTTTAGCACTAGACTGTACCAGTCATTTGCCGATTGGAAAATTATCCCGTTAGTGGTAATGAGAGTTAATATAAATTGCCCCTTTGGATTAGACATACATAGAGTATTTCCAAGTTATTTAGACAGTGTATTGTGCTGTTCTGCATTGTTGTATTGTACCTACAGTAGTTTAAAATGTAATGCATGACGTATTGTCGGTCGCTAATTTTAAAACAATGTAAGTCAAAGACCTAGACCTAGTAAAGAGAAAAATTGGTCTCGATTGAAGTGCGCTCGTCTTTAACAGTAGTTGACCAAATAAAACCTCTATTAAAATAAATTCGTAAAATAAAAATTTCATAATATTTAAAGTTTATTACTCCTTCTAACAATGAAAACTATTTTACATCGTAGTATGTGAGTTGTAAATGTACAATAACTTCTTTTGTCTTGGTATACAGAGAGTTGAAAATGTAATATGGGTCACAGGAAATAGTAAGAGACATGGCCCCCCGATGCGCAGTGACCTACTTGACATTTAGAGTGGTGGGTGCTAGCTGAACCATTGTTGATAGAGCCTAACGCTGCTATACCTATGTATCGGTTAACCACAACCATTGTGCTTAGATGCAAGAGAGGGGTAAACAGCTGTTTGACTTTCCAATATGTGCTAACCATACTATTTCTTACAAATACGATTTCCAATCGTATATTAATCAATGCATTATTCGTACTATTTTGGCACGTAAGAGTTTTAAACAAAATTACCCCATAGGGTGATTCGTTTTGTATGGTTAATGACGGCAAACGCTTGATTCGGCTGTCTGACTGTGTTTAGTCATTCACAAAAAAGATTCTCCAAGGTATTGAACTGTAATATTTTAACCTTAAGCATTTAATTTTTATTCAGTAACTCAGCAATTCATAGTAGGCTACGTTTCATAAGTTTTGATACAGAAATTGTAAAGTGGGTACGAATTTGATGATTTACAAAAACATTAATACCCGTAGCGGGAAATATTAGCATTTGGAAATGCTCTACGAACAATAATTCTTTTTATATAGAACGTTTGTTAATTCATTTTTATCATTGATTTAGGGATTAAAGCTAAATGCCCTTATGCCCTTAAAGTTGTGTTTTTTATGCTGAAGTCTATTAGTGTAAAATATTCTTTCAATTACATACTCAAAATCTAAAATTCCGTTTAAATGCATTAATTATTATTAACTGAAATAATTATTTCTATAAGAAAACAAAGCAGGCTTATAAAATTGTTTTAAAATAAACTGAAACCAATATGAATTCAAACCACTTGACTATTCTTATACTGAGAAACGTAAATTCCTGCAGATTTACTTTCCAAGAAACAGAAATTCCCTGGAATATTTTAGAATCCTCTTGTTTGTTCTCTCTTATCGTCGATTTTCACAAATATTTCTCATTTTACATCTTTATCGAACTTTCAGGTTCCTAATACATTAATCAAATATCTGCTTATTTTACACTCTGTTAATAGCTTTCGCCTCTCTTACGCTATAGTTTTTCTGTAGATGATTTACTTGCTTTCCATATTTTATACAACTTTCATAAACATACATTTACTTACTATTTTAGTGGTCTTTGAAATCTATTTAATGTAGGTACACGAGTACATAAATGTTAGAATAATAAATTTAATATGTTCGTTGTTTCTATGCATTTGTCCTTTCCTCTAACTAACAGAAGCTACTTGGTGGAATAATTGTGTTTTATTCATTTGTTTAAAAAAAAATTAAAATAAAACATTTACACAATAAAATGTGCAAATTTAACGTCTGATACTGATAACGTCTCAGAATATAAATCAAAATACTGCCCAGTGATAACGGTTTAATTTTATATTACATTGCAAACAAGAGCGCAGTGGTCTATCAACAGCAAACATAGTTTAAGTGGGTGGAAGATTCATCGAAATTATAAGGCCACAAATAAAGTATGAATTTTTGTTGAATAGCTATTAACTAAGAAAATGGATAAAAGTTCCGTTTGCGATCATGTATTTTTCATACACTAAAACTTTATTATTTGAAAACGTCCTGTCAAAACTAAATTTTAAATTTTAGAAGTTATAGAATAAACAGCAGCACAGTTTTATATTTTATCCTTAGTGTTTATGGTGGGTAATCGTTACGTATTAGCTCTTTACATGTTATTATTAATTCGAGTTTTGCTGAATACATGCTTCACTACATAAAAAAATTCCAGTAATAAAATCTAGAATAATTTTGCATCTTGATTAGAATTTAGTCGTGATATTGACCAGTAATAGATAATAGTCCAATATTGATTATATGACAACTACAACACAGATTTATAAACTATTTAGATCGCTTTAATTAAGAAAACGCCTACACAACGTCCCTTTGTTGAACTCTCTCAATTACAGGAAGAGAGTAGGGATACAGTTTGTTTTAATTGGGGCTTTAAATCCCCAGGGAGGCTGCAATCTCTAAAGAATGATTTGGCTTAATGACGCAGATACGTTGCTTGTCCAATGACAGGGATATCAGAAGAATAATGATTTACTTTTCGTTATAAATAAGGAACAAATTTTTAAGTTAAAATATCGATTTTTAAAACTAATTATTTATAATAATAGATATTTTTCAAACTTTTCAAAGTACGTTATACAATGAAGTAACATAACCTGTTAAACAGCTGTTATGTGACAATATATAGCATAAAATCAGCTGTTGTATGAAATCATACGTTGCCATTGAACTTAAGTTAGAATATGGAGAACTTCTCTTTTTCAATTCCTTCTATTAGTTCACACTATTTTTTTATTATATATATATATATATATATATATATATATATATATATATATATATATATATATTGCAAATTTTTAATTGCAATAAAATACTTCTTACTCATCAACTCAAGTTGAAATATATTTTCTTAAATTGTATTGGATGACACTTGCATGTTAATACAGTTTTTGGAAATATTAATTCAATAATTAAATATATTGAAGTAACTTTAGTTTTATATTAAAGAAAGTTTTTACAAAAGGGGCATAGATATGCAATATAGTTACTCAGTCCCATTTGGCTTAAAATAAGTGATAACATATGATTTCCTAAAACAGCTGATTTTTGTTATAGGTTATGTGGTAGAATAGCTGTTTTAACGTATAAGTTATGTTACTTGACTTACTTTGTTGCTTACTATCTTTATTTAAAAAAATAAACTTTTTTTATTTTAGGTTTCTTACTTTACTAACTATTTCCAAACTGAATTTATTGAAGTAATTTTAGTTTTACATGGGAGATAAACTTTTCACTTAACTGGCAAGGTATGCAATATAGTTATTTCGACTCGGTTAGCGTATAATTAGTGATAACATATGATTTCATAAAACAGGTGATTTTATATTATAGGTTAGACTGTGTGGTAGAATAGATTTAACGTATAGGTTATATAACTTTATTTATACTAATTGTAATTATTTATTAAAAAGTAACTAGACAAAATTTTAGTTTGTTGATCTAAGTAAGAATTGACTTTAAAAAAAATTTATACTTCATGTTTCTCCATGCAACACATACAGTAAGACCGGGTATAGTGAATAGCCATTTCCAAAATATTTCGTTTCTTTTAGCTGGCGTAAGGAGCAGTTCGTGAGCTGAAACACTAGATGGCTATTAACGGAGCTGAGCCAAGCTAGCACTTTAAATACACAATCAATCAATCATTCAGAGGACCCTCGCTTTTACAAACACTTGAGGAATATCGTTGTGTGGCGTCATGTTCACTTAGGCTTCCCGTGGATCAGAATCTGGCGCCGGAATCGGGTTAATTTATCACAACAGAAAACCGCCAGAAATTAATTGCAGGGCACAAAAATTTGATGGTAAATTTATTTAAATGTAAATAAATATGGTTGAAAATGATGATTTGAAAGAAGACATTTTAAATGCGAGGGAGTACAATATTTTCTATCTATCTTCTATCTAATATCCTAAATGGTCTATCTTCCTCAATAGGTTCAACTGGAATTTATACATATATATATGTATATAAAATCTGAAAATAAGCTTGAAAATGAGATCACGTAATTAATAGTTCTTGAAGGTCTACTCGCAAATATACCAAAGTAAGATTATTGTTTAAGTACATTAAAGTGTAAGTGATAAATGAAACAAGAAAACAGTATTGCAAAGCGAAAAATATATAAGTGTATGGAGTACAACATAATTATAACAGATCCTATTAAACTGACAATCACTTATAACCGACTGTTTTTGGAGATACGACCACCTATTTCGCCAGATCATACTACCGCGATGTCTAAACGTCTGCTGCAGTGGTTACCTTTTCTGAATGGGAAATTCCAATAGAAATTACACAAAATTATGCAATTTCCACTATAAATAGGGTAGACATATCAGTTATAGTATAATACTAATTTATCAAGTGTTGACAAATGTTTTGTAATACGATGTCCTACCCAAAAGCACTCATCTGAAACGTGACTTATGTTTATTAAAACAACATCAAAATGCTGTCAAAATCAATCTGGAAAAAAAATTAACAGTCATCGAAATTTAATTTATATATAGCACATCAAATAAGTTATTTGATTATAAAAATATACTAAACATGATTTAAATCAGTTTATTACGTTATAAAAACGTACACACACACACACACACACACACACACACATATATATATATATATATATATATATATATATATAAATATATATTTGTATAAATAAATAATAAATAAATATATATAGTGTGTATATATATATATATAATTTTGGCATAACTATTTATTTGATCTAATTTGCACATATGTTAATTTTAATTGTTTAATATTCCTGATGATGTTGGTACTGTTAGCCAACGAAAAGCTTTGAATGTAAATTCAAATATAATTCTTGTATTTGTATTTTGACTTTTGTTCTTTATTAATATACAAGAAAACATATTGCGATATTTATATATATATATATATATATATATATATATATATATATATACAAATAATTAAATAACTAGGAAACAAAAATAAATATTAACATTTTCTCATGAGAAAAATAGTGATTGACTAAAATTTTAATTATTTCATGAAAAATAAAATTCTTCCTGAGATTTTTGTCTTTGTCATCGATAAGAGACACTGGCGATATCTATTTCGTTTGAAAAACGTGTTTAGTACGTTTTGTAAAGTACTGCGTGAAAATTTGTACTTGTAGTAAGTGGTTCATAATCTTATACAAATCCAGAACGTTGGTAATTGGATTAGAGAAAAACTTCTAGTTTCGACGATCCTCACGGATAATAAAATTGACGACTGCATTAAAACTTACCCTTGCCTGTTTACGAGAACAAAGCAAAAGTATTAATTTATTATTTATGAAATCAGCTTGATGTGTGTTTATATTTCCATGTTTTTATAACTAAAACGTTACGCAAATGTTAACTTCAGAACTTTCTTCGCAGATACAGATACGAAGATTTTCTTGCTAAACTATAGCTGTATTGTTGACAAGATTTTGGTTTTTCTCTAAAAAACAATGAGCAATGCACTGTTCTAGTGGGAAACGAACCTGGTAGGAAATTGAAGCAAGTATTGGTTTAAGACAAGCTCTAGTAAAAAATAAGTAAAAGGAGAAAATTACCAAAAATGAAAAAGTGAGTTTCCTATCAGTTTATAGAAAAATAATATCAATTTTTGTTTCACCTTCTAAATAACCAAATAAATACAAATACAAATAATGTAATAATAAATATATAATAATAGTAACTATATAAAGAAAGACCGAAATAAAGCAATTTATGCGCATATTGTGATAAAAATCAATGTATGCCATTATAGTGGTAGGTCGCTAAGCGACGATTCCCAACAGCCCGTCTGTTATTATAGTAATGATTAGGGAACAACAGCGATACAACAAACACTTCAACTTTATAAGGGGCTTTGCTCTAGAAATATTTACTAAAATACAGCTGTGTTGTTAGCAACAGATTCACACAACTAGAGTTTTCAAGAAGTGCACTCATTGTTGTGAAACATTGTCGAGTATACGGTAAAAAAATTTAAAAAGAGAATCAAGAAAACCAACAAAATATTTATTTGATAATACTTGGCCTGAAGTCAAATAAATTCTACTGCTATTGTGATTGAGAAGTAAATAAATTCGGCTGATAAATATTTATCAATTGTTTTATTTTCATCTTGTTTGTATTTAGTATTGTGAATATAAAATCTCCTCCGACAGTTCATTGTAGAGAGTGTTTAAAACGTTTATCCTTTGTCACCATGAATGTACAAAATAATGTTAGTATTTGTGCCGAAACTATCAGTTACATGTTGATGTATTTACAAAGTGATTTTTATAGTAATTAATTAAAGTGATTTATTCGAGTGTTTAAGAAAGTGAGCGAGAGGGAAAGAGAGTTTCTTAAATGATATGTGTAACTGAAGTAGTGTTGCTTTTGCACCTTAGCAGAACCGCCACACTTGACGACTTGTACTCAAGGATATCAGAAGATATAGGAAATGAAAATAAAAGCAAATATTAGTCTTATTATAGCGGAATAAAGCATAGTTCCTATAAAAGGTTTAACAATAAGTGTTACTTAATAAGATTAAAATGGCAAAGGTGGTATCATGGGATCAAATATGCAAGATCACGTTCTTGGACTAAACCAATAGGCGTTACTAAGAGGTACCTAACCTTGACACAACTTTGTATTTTATGTAAATTCTTTATACGATTTTATGTTTTTATAAACAAACATTTTTCTGAACTTAAAGATACAATTTATTTACAACTGAGTTTCTCTTAACCTTAGATAAAAATATCAATACATTTTTATATAAAACTAGCAGGATAACCGTCCTTCGTACGAGTTCAACGTATATTTGTATTGATTTAATTCGTAATTGAATTTGAATTTAATTTATTGAAATTAAATCCCAATAAATTTGTCAAACTCTAGCTTATAAATTTTCCGATTATTGTCTTGAAAAACCAAGAGAAGGAAAAGCTTCCGCTTGTAACATGACATTTGTAAAGTATAACTAACCTTGAAAGATGAATAACAACAAACATTTACTATCACCTGTTTAAATGCGTTTAAAGGTTGCTTTTACAAGTAATTACAAATATGTTTAGTATCTGCTAATTGGGCAAAGGATATAATGGAGTATAGATAATTGAGTGTTAAAGGAGTTTTCAAGGCCAGTGGGGCGGTGCCCTGATAGAATTTCTGAATAAAAATAGACCTATGTGATAACCAGCGACCTTAAGAATGTCCATGTAAAATTCCATCCCAATGGATTCAGTTGTTTTTACGTGATTGAGTAACATTGGAGGCATAAACCAAAACCATTGTTTTTATGTGATTGAGGCATAAACAATTAGATTTTTATAAAATACTATGGATTAAATTTGTTCAACATCTGTCATTGGTAAGTGGAGGTATATGATAACAGTCAGGAGTAAGATTTGCCTGCATATATTTTAACCACAAAGTATACACTTAATAAATTTCTTTAAATATTGAAAAATAATTACGATTAGTGAACACTCTCCTTAGTTTATGAATAAATTATTTAATTAAAGGTTTTTAGTTAAGCACAGGAGCTATTTATTTCAATAAATATACGAGAGTAGTATTTTTCAAATAAGCATCCTAATATTCCTATTTAGAAACATTCTAGTCAGATTTATAAGAGACTGGAAACCTTGAAAGACAAGGGTACCGATAGGAATTATGAAGGAATTGGAGAAGTACGACTAAGGATTTGAAGAGAGACATTCCTAATGAAATTACACGGAGGAAACTGAATTTCATTTAGTCTGTGTTTTAACTAACACTCAATGATTTCAGGTAAATTACAACTTCATGTAATTTACTTCTTCGGTAAATTAGACCATGTAAGTATGTCCGAACGTTTTATATTTAGCTTTACTTTAACTTTTAATTTATTCTCTATTGATCAGTTCATTGAGTATTAATTAATAATTACCATTAGAACATTGTGTTTAAAAACATTCAGTTTTGGATTAAATTCATGAACTAGTAAAAATAAAATATACAAAAATTAATATTCTTATTAAACTTTAGGAGAATAATCGAGCAATAATATTATAAAAGTATTCATTTGTTCAAAATACAAATTGTTTTATTTTATAAAATGTATAGCAGATCATAATCTGTCAAATTAAACTATATTATTTCATCTAGATTTTCTTCTTTCACACGTACACTGTGTTTTTCACAAATTAATTTTGTTTGTCACATCAAAATTATATTAAAGGAATTTACAGAACTATTTGAATTACTTAGATTTGCTTTACTCTAACTTTCCTCTTTTGCAACAATACACAGTTTTTTAAATTAACGGTATGTTAAGAATTTTAATAGCATTTTTATTGTGTTTCAAAACGTTTTAGAACGGCAAATTGAAGTTTATTTGCAGCTAAGGGCGACAGGTTTTTCTGCTGATGGAATTTTAGTTTAAGTATATCTTTGTTGTTCAATCTGTAAAAATGTAGAGTAAATGTAGTGACAATTAATTCAGTAGATTATTTATTGCGACAAGGTAAAATGTTGGTATGGCGGAAGCTTTGCGCGCTGCGAGGCATTGTTGGTCATGTTTTTGCATAACAATCTCTATCGTGTTAGTGCTGTAATTTGTCATGTTCATGCTTCTACAATTTAAATATGAACAAAATATAAAACTATAAATTGTTATCTAGTGGTACGATGTTTAGTAAATTTTTTTTCCAGTTTATATGTGTTCTGAGATAAAGTTTCAATTTGTAATTGTTTTTTTAATGTTTTTAGTGCATTAATAATAACATTTTTATAGGCCAAAAAAATATGATAAGGAATAAGTGAAAAGTTATTTCTCATTTCAAATTCAAGTATGTACTAGTACTATATATATATAT
>JBAIZL010000001.1:51891270-51926270 GCA_036971475.1 Prosapia bicincta | reverse complement strand
TTGAAAACATCACAAGAAAACCTGGCTGTTGGAAAGAGATGGCAAGAACTTTGCACCAACCCCATTGCAAAAAGCCTGCCTCGACCTATCAGTGTTGCGCTGTTCCGTCTAACCACGGGACACGACTACCTTCAGGCGCACCTTCATCGCATTGGGCTGGCAGACACGGATCGGTGCCCCTTGTGCCAAACAGGAAAGATGAATGGAGACTACCTTCCTGCCTCCCCACAGCTCGAAACATACAATAGCGACCCAAAAACCAGACTCTCCAAGCTCTACTGGTCTGAACGATGCCAAATGGTCGAGTTACCAAGGGCAGGCGTTGGATAAAGTAAAGTAAGCAAGTTTCGCATTTTAAACTGTGTTACTCTGCACACACATTAACTCGGTTCTCTGTATTATACCTCTTAGGAATTTTTTCTCATATTAGAACTGATGGCACCACGTAAAGCATTCACTTTAAAATAATAATTTTTATAAAAACAGTGTTTATAGGCAGTAGCAGTAAACTAATTATATTTGATTTATATTGTGTTTTAAAATCTAAAAATGTTTATTATTTTATTGCTTTCAATTATGCACTGCTGAGTTTTGTACTTTTTTAAAAATTAGAAGAGATGTGGAACAGTCAGAAAATAATGCATTTAGGTAAAACGTTATTCAGACTTGACGATTTGATTGTTATTTAGTGACTGACATTAGCAAGTAAATAAATAAATTTATCTCTGAATAAATTTATTGTTTATTGTTTTTGTAAAAATACAAAAAAATTTATTACATAAATACTAGTTGCAATAATATAATAATATGACTAATATATTTACCTAAAATCTGTTAGTAACTATTAATTTTTTTATATAGGCTAATGAAAGGTCACAGACAATTTTGCTTTTTTAAAACACTCAATGTTTCGAATTTTTTTCCGAAATTTCTTTTCAAGAGCCTAATGAATGAAAGATTCATATGAATCTTTAATAATTAAATTATAGTGAAATTTAACATTATTGTAGGTTTTTTTATCACTCGAGGTAATGTATATATATATATATATATATATATATATATATAGGCCTATATATATATATATATATATATATATATATATATATATATATATATACTGTATATATATATATATATATATATATATATATATATATATATATATATACATACATACCACATAGGTTTGTGTGTATATATATATTTATATATATTAGAACTACTGTGGTTTTAAAGATTTAAAATGTTGACTCTAATATTAACAGTAGATGTGTTATTGTATTTATCTGTGATTTGTCTGTTTTATTGTGATAAGAAAAAGATTTGACTTGTAAATGGACATTTATTAAGAGTTTTATAATTTGTTGATTTTAATATGTTTTATATATGTTATGTATTTTATAAATAGTAGTTTATGTTTTGTAATTGTTTAATCAAAATTGAGCTCTTGAAAAGGAATCCCGGAAAGAAATTCGAAACGTTGATTGTTTTAAAAAAGCAAAATTGTCTGTGATCTGTCATCAGCCTATATAATAAAATAATAATATAATCTCATAATATTGTAACATAGCATTTGCCTGCTTAAAGATTTAAAAGTGGGTAGAAAGATCAGTTCCTGAAATACGTCTACATCTTGGCTAATGTACGTGCTATAGAACTACTGAATAACATAAGTAGAAGAAATGAATTGTTGATATGGTGTAGTAGCTGTTGTTGATATACGGTGATATAAAAAAGAAAAAAACATGAATATGAAGGTAATAGAGTTGATGTATTTTAGAGATATCAAACGTTAGAATCTCAAGCCTCGCAAAATTTAAAAAATCAAACGTTATAGATATTGCGATGCTGCAGAAACAATAGAGTTTGAAACACATTAAGAAGGCAATAAAAGATGTGTTCTGCAAAGCTCGTAGCATGTAGCGGATTGAAAGCTTCTGACGAGAGATGTTACTGGTGTTTGTGTATCTGTTATCTAATCTTACTGAGTATTAGATACGTCCACGTGTAATCAGTTTGATTTTACAACCAACCAATGTCTGTAATACTTAAGGGGTTGAGTTAAAAAAATTTTGTGATAGTGTATTATTGTCTGGCAAAACCTAGGCTGGGCTTTATGATCAAGGTCGTGCGTCAGGCCAATTAGGCCATATATTATTGATGTTATTGCATGATTACTCATTGGGATGAGCAATCAACGAAGGGGTGTGATATTGGGGTTCGTCATTATTGCATTCTATTAAAATACGAGCTAACGTTTTACACCAAAATTTGTTTTTGTAAATATGTCAAAAAACGTTTTACCATAATAACATTTCCGCTTTATTTTAAATTATTTCTTTTAGAAATAAAAATTTCACCTCCTTGTACTTGGTCCTTTTTTATGTCTTCTTTGGAGCTACTCAAAAAAATAAAAATTATTGTATTAATATGAAAATTCCTATAGTATAGGAACATGCGAGCTTTATGTGCATACAGTATTACAAAATTATTATCACAGAATATATCACATTTTTATTTAATGAATAAGTGAACTAATTCTTTGAATACGAAACAGGTTGTTGGTTAGATATGATAATATTGTTTTAACAATGTAAATATATAATTAGAGTTTTCAAAATTTCACAAAATTGGCTAAGAATATAATCGTTCATATATAAACGTGTGTGTTTGTGAGTGTGTGTGTGTGTTTGTTTGTATGTGCGCGTGTGTGTGTTTGGGAGTGTGTGTGTGTGTGTGACACTTTAAGAGAGAGCGACCATATTTTATGCCCTATATACGCAAAACGACATCTAAAAAAGTATATATTTTTACATATGTCAGGTTTTTTTTACCATCAATCCGTATATCTTAAAATTTACTTACAAAATAGCCTGCACGTAAGTTACAAGATAATTTTATTTAACGAATTACATGAACTTATATTAAAATTAGATAGGTAAGATAAGTTAGATAAATTCCGACTACAGTAGTCAATCGTCTACATTGTCGAGGTTGACCCTCGTAATTCTTTATGGATCTAGAAAGTTCTTTCAATCTGCATTAAAAGTTTCCACTCATTTTTGCAATGCACTTTACATGAATGAATCCTATTCACTATTTGGTACTATTTTTTATCGCTAGTAATGCACGCGATAGTATCAAGCAATGTTTATACCAACTACTATCATATATACATATTATGAAAATTTTCTTTATACTTATTACTATTTTCTAATTTCTAAAGACCTTACATTACCTTCAGACACTGAGGTAAATAATTTAGGTTGCTAAGTAATTAAAACAAGCGTAATTATTTAATGTCTTCAAGTTTATTCTACCTGACGTTAAATAAGTTACAATTTATGCCATAAAACGCATTATGATGATTCAATGACAATTCTTTGATTGAGAGACTAATACATATTCTAATACTAAGTTTAACTCTTCAGAACTAATGCAAATATAATAAACACTTGTAAATATTTACAAACTTGCCTATAGTACCACCTACTTATATTTATTGAGGACGGGCGTTTCGGGAGATGTATCCCATGACAACTCAGACCGTCAATGACAATGGGACACATCTCCCGAAACGGCTCAACCTCCTAAAAAATATAAGTAAGGGCTACTATAGGCAAGTTTGTAAATATTTACAAGTTTAGTGAAACTAGTAGCTCACGTGAAAATGGAATCAACAAATATAAAATATAATGTTATTTTATCTAAAATCTCAATCGTTATTTGAGATCTTTCTATAGGGTACAGAAGTGTGATATAAAAAAATTAATGAAAACCTATAAAGAGAAGAATTTAAATTTATACGGAATTGAAAAGATATTAAATCATTCTGTTTGACTGAAAAATCTAATCTAATAATGTTTTTACTTATTTATTTGAATATCCTTCGATTTCACTCAATGCTTTTGGGATTTAATCTCGTAGGACTATCACTTCTCTAAGCCCATTTCTCTTTAATTTCTTACTCAATTACTCGTGCACCTTTTTATAATTCTTTATATAAAAATAACTGTTAGTTCTACAAATCTGCATAGTTCCTTCAAACATTCTTCTAAGAAATTTTTTTTAAAACAATACCTTGTAACTTAACCTTTTACTCGCCACCCAAACACGTCTGCGCTCTCCTGAAACTCTAAACTTAACCCCCCTCTCTCCGACAATATTTTATTTTGAATAACGAGAATTTTATCCCCGCCTATGGTATTTCAGTCAATCAGAGTTTAACTTTTTAAATATTTGAATGAGTAACGTTCGACTAATGGTTTTTTGCTGTTTGAGTTTTTCTCGCTGTTACACTTACATTTTATGAGTTCCTTGACTCCTCTAAATATCATATTTATATTGTATGTATAAATATGCTGTATACATTGTATAATTATTTGTGTGTGTGTGTGTGTATATACATTTACACACACACACACACACACACACAAATATATATATATATATATATATATATATATATATATATATATATATATATATATATATATATATATATATATACTCCTACTAATGCTCATTTGTTTTTGTTAACGGCGTTTTAAAAAAATTATCAGTCTAAAGATGTTCAAATAATTAACCCACTTTTTAAATATCATATCGTTATAATTATCACCTGGTGAATCAGAAGGAAAAATGAAATTTTAGAATAAATTACTTTTTATTGGAAGACCTTAAACGGAATTTAGCGATAGTTTTTCCTTACCTTAATCGTACCTGTAATAATCCTTCCCTATGTTTTGGAACGTGATCATACCAGCTGATCGCTTTAAAACTAACAAAAGTAAACAACATATATTATTCATATTATATTATACTCAGAATAATCAAACAAAGTAGGTTTTAAGATTTTATTGCTACGAAAAAAATGTTCTCAAATTAACCTCTGCTTATGGTGGGCTTTCCTCTCATCTATGTAGAAGCTCTTGAAATATTCTTTTAATTGTATAAGGCCAACCTTATAAACAAATATTTCATACAAAATAAAATAATTAAAAAAAAGAAATACAACTTTTAATAAAGTGGAAAAAATACAGTCGGAGACAAAACTAATTGAAGTAATGTTGAGCCACGGGCATAACGGCGCCATTTTGAGATACTTGCGCCGCACATATTGGAGTGGTAATTTCGTCGGAATTGTTAGTCTGCTGTATGCAGTAACGTGTAATGTGCGCAACTGTAGATCCGAATAGGACAACATCTGAACAGTTTTTACAGTTTTAGCTCTATAATTTCAGTAGCGCCCTGAGAAAAGAACTGTTCCAAGAATTATTATTACTAAGATACAGCTTTATTAGTTACCTGTATTAAAAAAAATACCTAATTATCTTTTTAAGTATATTTATATCACAAATATTCATGTTTTTAAGGATAAACAGTTTTAGAAACAATTCATTCCCTAAAGTAATAATAGAACCATAATCTGCAGAAACAGATTATAAACTGAAGATATTGCAAAGCTTAATCTGGATGCGTTCTAAAATTTAAAGCGTCCACTATTAAAACGTTGTATAGATTACGAAGGACCATCGAACAAGTTTTTATAATATGTAAAATGTTTAAATTAAAGCTAGTTTAACGCCATTAACATTCATACCATGAAGAAAATAGTAATAATTTGTAAAATATTCTTATTATTTGAAACATCTTATTATCCATCGTATTGAAAACATTTAACTGGAGTGATCGGTAAAATGATGTCACTTAAAATTTCTAAATTTACCAAATATCACTATTTCTACATCGTTTCTATGACTGATATGATGGATTCGATGTTGTTTGCATTTACAGCGCGTACGTGGTGTGTTAGTTATATTCTGGCTGCTATGGTCTGAACTAGTTGTGACTTGAAATTGTGTATCCGTGACTTTAGAAAATGTTCGACGTTAATGGGGCTCGTACAGGGATCAATTATTGCCCGTCGTTGGTGGACTATGAGTCAGCTCGGAAATGAGAGCACTGTAATTAATAGCCCTCGAAAGTCAACTTGAAAATATACCAAGTAAGGTTCTTGCTTACGTATATTAAAGTGTAAGTTATACTGTATGTATCGTTGACCATATATTTATTTATATGTACCATATATATATTCATTTTAACGTCTATATAATTCAATTGACAAAATTAAGGAGTTTATCATCGAAACAAATGTAAATTTTCTGGATTAATTGTACTACTAACACCCTTACCGTCATTTAGTTGTTTACTTGTAATGAGAAACAATCTAGTTTAATTTTCAAGTTCATTATAATATAATCCTCAATGTAGGCCAAATCTTTTGTAGCTCCCCACATAATTTTAAATTTCTCAAAAGGCCCCGTGTGAGTTACCGACGTATTTATAAAACTAAACATGGGCAGACATTAACTGCCGCTATTATAGTTAAATTAAGAAAACCATTAACGCGTTAATTTGTTTTTACGAATTACCAAACGTTTTCTCTAAGATTTTATCTTCCAAATTTGCTCCATTATTAGAGGTCAGAGACATAATGATTGCTAGAATGGTCCAATATGAAGTAACTCTGCTGCTATTATCCTCCCCACTCATTTAACTTCTCCAAGTTCACAGTGAATAAAGCGATCCTTATCATAATGTCCCAAATTAGACCCTCTAAAATACCCCAATCTAAGACTGTTCCCATACTAAGCAATCTTACCGAACTGCTATAAACTAAAAGAAGTTCTCACTTGACAGGTAATTCAATTACTGACTCATGTTTCAAATGTCATTACTGCATTTAGAGTTCAACCTAGCGCTAATATTATTGTGATACAATTCTTTTTTGATTCTACCAGGTATTGCAACGAAATGTAATTCACTGGGCAAACCTCTGGCAGGAGGTTGATTGCTGTAGGATCACCAAACATTTTAGGAAAAATAACACCTTCTTTCATTGGTCAACTAAATCCTCAAATTTAACCATTATCGAGATGCAAGTTGATGAATCACAGTCTCAACACCTTGTTCAATGTTCAGCATATATATAGTTAATATTAGTCAGAAAATTCCAATTTACTATTAGCCTAGTGAGCAGAATAAATAAATCGGGATTTTATGGAACATTAACAGCTTTAAAGGTAACGTAGATAAGCTCGAGGTTATAGTGTGAGATGTGACGCCAGTGTGTTCGACTATTTTCAAGGTATACACCTCCCAGAATCTCACAACTTCTAACAGTTTTCAGTTTTTAGAACTGACTTGGTTACACAGCGGGGGTTAACTGTCTGAACGTTGGTTTTATATGCTTAACAACGGCTGTTTATTTACAAACAGTAGCCATTCAAACAGTTTTCCATTTAGGTTTATTCTTTGCTGAATCTACTTCCCGAAATGATCAATCTGCAACATATTCATTTCATAAAAATAACAGTGACTTGTTCTTAATGGTGAGCGATTTTAAGGTTTACAACCATTAAGAAATTTTGTTTAGTAATTTGGTAATACTGATGGCAGTTTCTTGAGAGAGTTCTAATGGAACTATGTCCACTGAATGACACTTTTCCGAAACATTACTGTTACTTTTCAATTTAAATTTCAGTTTTATCTTTTTCCTAGGTTTATCTTACCCACAACCTCAACTAGTTAGATTAAATAAATTCCATTTTGAACTACTGTAATGTATTTTATCTCTCCGTCTTATTTTAGTACCAGAAACGTTCTTTTTGAAAATTAAAGCATAAATCAAGCTTGTGCTAATTTTAATTGTTTGGCACAAAAATACTGTGATATTTAAAAAAATGATAGAATAATATTTGCAGCAACAAAGTATATTAAGTTATAATGTATTATTCCTAGAGCAAATATTATATATTTTAAAATTTTTAAATTACAACTAAAACTTTAATAGCATTTTGTATTATGTAAAATATGAACTGGAATTGGAAATGGCATAGAGTAATATATTATTGACTTCATACAGCTACTAGTAAATTATATTTGGTCCTAGTACATCCAACGTATGCAAAAATACCCGCAGTGCCACTATATCTCAACATTGGAAAGGTCGAAAAAGTTCTCTTTGAAAATCACATTACTTGACTATGGCTTTGAAGTTTGCCAGATCAAAAAGATCGATTCCCATTACGACCGAGCAAAGTTGATGTTTCTCGGAAACTGAGAATTTCTTTGAATATTTCATGACTGGTTGGCGTCGGGATCAGCCGTCATCCCTACTTTAACTTTTATTTTCAGCATCGGATATCCCCGTTACGCGCAGATTTAATATTCTATTACAGTTCGTTTATTAGAAATATCTACAGTGTGTATTTCATTTTAAAATATACTTTAAACTGCCACAGATATTTAATTTGTTTATATGGAGATGAAATATTCTGTACTCCTACTTACTCTCATCATATTGTATTAAAGGTAGATACATTTATGTATATTACCTATTTGTCCAAATAACATGTTTTATTACCTATTTTTTTTTACATTGCTCCATTACATTGACTTCTTTTTTCTTGAATAAAAATACGTCTTTGGCTGCCATGACGATAAGCACTTACTTCTTCAAGTGGTTTCTTATATCTCGCTTTACGAAGCGAGATTTGTCCTACATCCCATCCAAAATAGGAGCGCGTAATAGAATTAGGCGATCTTCTCTCTCTCTCGTTCTCTCTCGTTCTCTCTCGTTCTCTCTCTCTCAATAAACACAATAAATAACAATAAACAAATATCGGTTTCCGATAGTTAATAATTTAAAGTAAATATCGTCATATTTACGTCATGATTAGCTTCCATGAATAATATGTAGAATCCAACAATGTCAGTAACAATGATTACTTGAATGTAACATTTAAAAAAATAATTAATTTTATAGAGTGATTCCTAGTAGGTGAGTCATAGAAAATCATCGGCGGGAGGTCAGCGTGAGTGCGTCGAGGTGCGAGGGTTGCTTAATACTTTGGAGGCATCAGAGCTTATAGAATTATGTGCTTAAAATAATCATCCAAAACTGACACTTTTCTTAAAAGTCTTTACAAAAAATCATTTATAAATAAAAAGCAGAACTAAACTGTCAAGTTGTGCAATCTGTATTGTTTTCTGTAATGCAAGCAGTCTTCTGTCAATGTTTTAATATTGTCGATTTCTTCAAAGACAAATAAATTTGTTTATCATATATAGACTACTTAAAGAAAGCTATTTACATTTAAGATCTAATGTAAGGAACTTTAAATATACAAAAGGATATTTTTCTTTAAATTCATACAATCTGTTGACTGCAATTTGAAGACAAAATTAGTGAATGTTCAAACACTGAATTATTTTTGAAAATTGATAATTTTGGAAAAGGAGCAAGCATAATTTTCACTTTGCAATTCTGTACTAAATAAAGTTCTGTTGAAATATTCCAATAATGTTTCAAATTAATACAAATTTATTCTGAAAATTCAATAAATATAATTTTTTTTACAATGTGAATATCTTAAAAATTAAAGGTAATTAATTATATTACTCAAATCATTGTAATAATAATAGACACCAATTTCCAAATAAAAAAATAAGAGAAGTTAATAATGAACATATATGAAGCATTCGAAATATATAATTACAGTAATAATAACAAAATAAATCAACAAATATATATACATTTATATATAACAACAAAAAGCTTTGAATAATTATTAATAAATAATTCTTGTATTTGAATAACCTCTGTTGTTTTTTTATTATTTATACAAGTAAACATATTATATATATATATATATATATATATATATATATATATATATATATATATATATATATATATATATAGGTTTTCATCAACATTCATTGTCAGCATTATCAAGAGTTATTAAACCAGTTAACCGACAAACAAACACTATATTAGCTACGTGTGTTGTATTGTCTCTAGATTAATCTGACTATGAATGTGGGGGTTAAGCTTGAGCATTGTAATTAACTGCTCAGAGCGGTTAAATCACAGAATGTCGACTGACAATTGAAACGCTTCTTTCTTTATATACTAATACACAGAAAATTCTAGATACTTAAAATGTAGACGCGACTCACTCTTTGTCAAATCGCTAGAGACGTAACACATGGAATCGGTAACAGTCTATAACCTGATAAGTAATATCTGAAGCGAGACGTTTTCATGCACGTCTGACACTTTGTAAAAGCTTTGAATAGCTTTTAACGCTTCGAGCTGCTTTACTCTGTACAGCTTATTTTTTATTGTGTTTAAATAATTTTTAAATACTTGCCTACATATTAAAAAATTTAGTATATCTGGTAAATTTAGGTGATACGTAAGATTTCAAACAAAAGATGACGTAGGTAATGTTGTTTTTCGAATTGTACATTATTAGGTTATAATTTTATTATTCAACTAATGGTTTAGTAAAAACATTTATATTTCAATAATATTCTCTATAATTAATTAATCAGTAAAATTTGTTTGTGTTTCAGTTTAAACGTCTTTAGAACTGTCTGGCTCTTTTTAAAAACCAATTTCAGTAGATTAGTCAACTTGACTAATTACTTCAACTACTCAAGTTTTAAACATCTTATTATATATATTAACGAAATTTTATTAAAGTGTTTTCCCCTGGCGGCCAGTCTCTCAAGTTGAAAAAATTTGGAAAATTCGAGGTTGAATAGTTTTAAAATGTTGTAACCACTAATTTACGTATCATTGTTCCTTCTCAATAATTTGTATTTAAGTCGATACGTAGGTAAGAAACAATTTCTTTTTTTTTATATAATTATCCATGCCTGTTATGAAAACCTATTTCCACACTGACGCCATTCAAATATTTGTCTCTTACTATACGGATTATTCTATCTTGGTCTGTTTTTCAGAAAGGGTTAATTCATTCATGTCTTCTATGTGTAATCAATCCACAAATAATTTTTACATCACGCATAAATTTTTACGTTCTGATTTCTTATTCAATCTTGTCTGTTCTTCTTAACGACTTGTCACAGCGTTTTCATATCAGTGACATTAAGTTGTCTTTCTCATTTCTGGTTTAGCTTTTAACAACGTAAAACATTATACTTGTATAAATTCATACTTTTTATGAATTTAAAATCATAATCCAGTATTTATAGTTTTACGTTAAAACATTTTGTTTCACTTGCTCTTGTGATTTGTGTAATAATTGGAAATAAATGAAAGAATCTGTTGCGGGATTTGTCCAGGACTTAGACTGATTAGAAACTGTCACTACGCAAAGAAACAAGTTACTATTTCTACAAGAATTATCACTGCTCTTATAATAATTAATACTGCAATCGTAATACAGGTTGAAAGCATGCAGATAAACACATGTCCTGAAAGATAAAGTACGGACCTTTGTTATGAAAATTAATTAACATCTGTTTAAGTAAGTGATACTAGAGATTGTATAACGTTGTATTCTGGCATTGTACTAAGTAATAAAGCTGTTTGTACTTGAATGTATATATCAGAGCACAAGAATAGGAATTAAAGTGCAGGAGCTCATATGATAGTTAATAACGTCTACATCTGGATCAAAGAACTTTACTAATTAGGTGTTGTGGTCTTGTGCTTTATTAATTGTTAATCAAACATTGGCGTGCATTTTGTTACAATCAAAGATTCATGGTAGGGTTTTAGCAGGTATATTTAATAATGCAAACTCAGGATGATTTTTTTACACATAAAACAAGGTAAGTATAATTAAATTTAAAATAAATATACGACTTCAAGTGTTAACCTTGATAAGTTTAATTTGATTTATATTTGAATAAAAATAAATCTTAATTTAAGCTACGATTTCTTGTTCTCACATGTACCGATTGCAATTATGTGCAATGGTAGGCCTACTGTTTTATTTTCGGTTTCACTGCACTGTGGGTTTGTTTTCGTCTTCCTTGGGTTAATGTTGACAATTGATTACTTATAACGTTTGGATTTTGTTAGTTGCTATTCATTTATTAAATAATGTTTATGAATTTGTAATTTTGTGTGTGTTTGTGTGTGTGTGTGTGTGGGTGTGTGTTTGTGTGTGTGTGTGAGTAAGTGTGTGTGTGTGTGTGTGTGTGTGTGTGTGTGTGTGTGTGTGTGCGCGCGCGCGTATGTGTGTGTCTGTGTGAAAGTATGTAATTGAAAAGTTAAAATCAATAAGTTCTTCTTTTTCATTAAAGTCTCTAGAAATGTAGTAAAAACATTTTATTTCAGCAAAATAAAGTAGAAACATTGCCACTTTCCAAAGGAAAACAAAATCTCAACTACTCTTTCATTAATTAAGACAGGAGGCTTTCTTGCTTAATACAATTCTGAATAGGAGAAAAAAGTTTTTTGGGCTACAAACTGGATTAGATTTTGTTACTTGAAATAAGTTTTCATTTATTTTTGTACATTTTAGTTTAGGAAGGTTAGTTACGACTTTGTTGACAACGTAAGTGTTCAGATCAACGAAAGATTTCCTACAACTGCATAAAGGCAACCCAAGTCGCGCCACGCCTACAATATAAGTAAAGATTCTGAAGACGTTTTTTCTGTGTTATATTTTCTTGCAAAGAGTTTTACGTTGGGCCCAAGGAGGGACGTAATATACGACAATATTGAACAGTAATAATAATGAATTACAAGATAATTTATAATAATTTATGGAGCTTAGAAACTCAAATTTGAAGTTAAAGTCTGCGATAGGTTTTAAGAGAGTAAAATATTGAAACCCATCATTATTGTTAGCATACATTCGTTTTTATCAATTCTAACACTTACATCACTAAATTTCCTTGAAGTTAAGTTACAGAGGTACATTAATTATAGGATATAGGCGTACAATTTTAAAATTGGTTTATGTTAAAATATTGATTATGGACCTGATCCGAATACGACTATTCTCAATGTTATGCATAATTTCTCACAACCTCAACATGTTAATGAATTTCAATCTTCTCAAGTAATTTAACTAAAACGTTTTCATAATAAGTGTGAAAATCACGTCGATGTTTTTCGATAGTCAAGTAAGTGAAGCGTAGCTAATAATCACGTATTAACACAGAATAGGTCATCCCGTCACAGAATAGAACAGCAGGGTTGTTAAAATCACGTAATAGCACAAACTAAAATATCAATGCATGCACTTCATAGCGTAGCTAAATATCACGTAAAGGTACAGGACGGAATATCATAACACAGCGCTTCATAGCGTAGCTAAGTATTACAAATTAGCACGGAATAGAATAGCATAACAATTCACTTTATAGTGTAAATAATTATCATTTAATAACATGCAATAGAATTTCATTATACAGCAATGTAGCTAAAATCACGAAATACCACAGAAAAAAATATCATAACACAGTACTTCATAGCGCAGTTAAATATCACGTAATAGGACAGAATAGAATATCATAAAACAGCGTATGTGCTAAAATGACTTAATACCACATAATAGAATATTATAGCTTAGGACTTCACAGCGTAGATAATATCACGCAATAACAGAGCACTTCATAGCCTAGATAAATATCACGTAATAGTACAGAGTAGAATCTCGTAACACAGCACTTCATAGCGTAGATAAATATCACGTAATAGCACAGAGTAGAATCTCGTAACACAGCACTTCATAGCGTAGATAAATATCACGTAATAGCCCAGAGTAGAATTTCGTAACACAGCACTTCATAGCGTAGATAAATATCACGTAATAGCACAGAGTAGAATTTCGTAATACAGCACTTCATAGCGTAGATAAATATCACGTAATAGCACAGAGTAGAATTTCGTAACGCAGCACTTCATAGCGTAGATAAATATCACGTTTTAGTACAGAGTAGAATGTCGTAACACAGCGCTTCATAGGGTAGCTAAAATCATTTAATAGCACAGAATAGAATATCATAAGATGCCTTTCATAGAGTAGCCTTTCATATAGCCTTTCATTTCACAGTAGATTATAACATAATCACTGGTTTTGTTATAAGATTTGTTAATTTTTATGAGGTTTGTTTTATATCTGGACATACATTTAACATTTTAAGTGATACGAGGGAAAACTGATATTGATTTTTGAGAGAGAATGAGCCAGAGAGATATAGAAGAAAACTAATAAATAACCGCATTATTATTTCCAGAACTTTAGTTAAGGCAATAATAAAATATCTAACTGCAATCTATATCTCTCCTATGAAGGTTAACCTTACTAAAACAAAAAAGAAAATGTTTTGTAGTATTTTACATCTGTTTTGCATGTTTTTGGGAGAACGTAACAAATTATAACGTATTCCATAACAATATCATAACTGGGACACAATAATTCTCTGACCATCTGCTTTGCGTCTAATACAAAATTAAACTAAAGGGGTAAAACGAATTTAATTAAAAAATAATTTAACAATAAAAAATTCTCAATTAGCTTTAATGTACTTATATGCATTTAGTACATGTATTAAATATATTAGAAATATCGTAATAATATTTTGGAGTATTTTCAAATTTTCTCTTCCTTTCGTCAATAAAAATAAACGGAGAAAAGCTCTATTTTTCAAACTGATTGGAATATTCTGTTGGTGGAGAGTTTAATCAAAAACGATGTCTGTAGAAATATTTTACAATTGAGCGTTACGTTTTCCGATAATTAACAGAAGTCCTCGAGAGAAGCCGTATAGCGAGGGAGGGGGGGGGGAGGATCGGGCCGATCTCAGTCTCTTTTCAATTCAAACAGATTATTGGAGAGTCAATTTAAAAGTACAGAAAACCTAATGACTTGAATTTAAATTATTTATTGGTAATCATCGACTTTTTCAATTCTTCGCACGAGGTATGTTGTTTTTAATTAAATATAATTTTATGGAAATAAATCAGCAAGTGAACACTAACAACCAAATAAATGCCTTACATCATTTGATGTAAAGTTGAAATTCAGCGTAAAATCAAAAGAGATGTTCTTAAAAGCTCAAACAACCATCCAGCTCAAAAATCAATATTTTGATTATGTACGGCAAATGTATAGACTGCACTTAATATTAAATATTCTAAGTTAATTTAATCTAAACATCACCAGTAAAAAGGATAGTTACAAAATTGACAAAAAAACTGGTGAATGTCGTTTTTGGGAATATATTAACCAAAGAGATGTTATACTACGTAGAAATAGTTTTATAAACATCGAAAAATACGGAGAGGAATGAAATATTTTTATGTTCAAAAGTTTTCTTGTGCAATTAGATGAAAAAAATTACATGATAAAACGTATAAATCTAAATGGATAGATATCTTGTTATATAAAATGTGTAATATAATGTTTAAAGAATGCCAAAATTTATCTATCACAAATAAATACAAACGAAAAAAACTAGCACGAGTTAAATTATTTGCTTTTTTTAAATAATAAAAATATGGAAAAGAAATAATTAAGAATGAAATCAAATGGAATAATTAAAAGCATCCGACTTCACATTAGCATAATCTGTAAGACGTTTGGTAGGCTACGAATAGGATCAGCAACACGGGTTTTGGCGCAATCTTACACACCGCACGGACGTTTTTCATCAAAACTGATAATATTTTCTACATAATAAGTTGTTTTAGTATAGATCTGTTAGAAAATAGATATACACAGAAGTTTTTAAAACATTTAAACATATTTTGATATTTTAACAATGTTTTTATCGCTTTGTGGTCGTATGAAAAATAATTCTTTAATCAAATATGGAGAGTTGTTTCAAAAGACCTGAGTTACTAAAAATATTCTATTGTCGCCATAAGAGAAATTAACATTTCTTCAGAATAATTAGATAATTAGTAGACAAAAATATCTCGAGTATGTGCGTGGTTGTGTGTGTGTGTATGTGTGCGTGTTTGTTTGTTTGTGCGTGTGTGTGTATGTGTGTGTGTGTGTGTGTGTGTGTGTGTGTGCGTTTTTGTAGATAGATTCTGTCTACTCTTAGATTTTAGTTAAAAATTCAAACATCCTAACAGACAAACCCATTTCTGTAAATTTTATTGTAAATGTGTTTTTTTTATAATATTTGGTAATAATTGTATAAAGCTCATCATTTGGCTGTTTGGTTGTTTGTCATCAAAGTTATTCAATTTTTGGGTATTACGCTTTGGTGTTTGCCCTTTATTCTTTATTTTATACTTTATTATAACGTTTTATGTAATTACTAACGGGAAACATTTTTTAAAACATGTATCACATTAAATTCCAATCACATTATCTTTTTCATTTTTTGGATTTTTCAGAAGAAAATAGTTTTTAAACGAAGTTAATCAAGTCAAATTTTATTGTTGGGAAAAGCGGGATTTAGCTACTTTTTTATTGGGCTATAAGAAGTTCTATACGAAGTTATCTGTTTAGAAAAGTTTTTTGTTACGTATTGATCGTAAATATTAAAAATTTACATTTAGAGTAGTCACCCAATCTATTGCACCGTTTTTAAATGTGTTTTAAAATTATTTACAAGCCATATAGTTTATAAAGCAGAAAATAAAAATCGATTTAACCCTGTAATATTTTTTCAATAAAAAATGGTTCAAAGAATCATATCATTAAAAAAAAACATTTTGTTTAAAAACATAACATATAAATATATAAAAATATTACTTTTAATATTAAAAATAAGTCATTTATTTTTTTTGGTTTGTTTTTCAAACACCTAGTTTGTTTATTTTTAAATATAACTATGATTTTGTAAACAATTACATTTTCACCGATTAGCGCCGACGCTAATCATGACTACCTAGCGCAGACAGGTTAGTTTCGTCTTAGTAACGTATTAAAATTGCTTTAGATATACGTTAGACTACAAGATTTTAAAACCTGTTCCTGTGATATTATAGTTAAGGAAAAATCTGAATTAAGTGAAAACAATTTTTTTCCTTATTCTATTTCCAAGTGTTAAGCTAAGATAATTTATTTAAAAAATACATTATTGGTTGAATTTATAACGTTGTTACTCCATCTTTTTAGACATCTTCTTACAGCCAAACTGAATTTTACCTATCTGAAACTTTCCACAGACAGAATCAGCATTAAATTTGCCAATAAAAAAATATTTTTTTGCCCCTTACAAAACAATAATGTTTTTCTGGTATAGTATCATTGTGTTGAGACAATTAATAAATATAATGAAATTAGGAGCAGCTGACAAAGCAAAATTTGTATAAACAGCTGTTGATGCGTTTTGGGGTGAACAAACCTTGCTAATAAGTTCCCACAACAATTGAGTTTTGCATGTTAACAACAGCTGCACTTGGTCATATTATAGAATTGCACTGTTAAACATTAACGGAGACGTTAGATAAAACGTATGGTCACTTTAAAAGTCTGTATCTAAGTTACGTTAAATTGTAAACGTAGGTGATGCTAGTAGAATAGGGGGTTAATTACCTTATACGGGGTATTACAAAAGCTTTAATGTAAATTAAAACGTATTTTAAGCAAGTGCAATTATAAACCTAATCTTTACTTTATTTATCATAAAAATATGAAAAATATGTGTGCAAAAATAAATTTAAACTTAAATTATAAAGATTAACATAATCTGTATTCAATTTGTCTTATTTGATAGGTTCAAATATGTCAGGATTTACACATTTGAACTGTGAAATGTAAAAATGCATAACACATATGAAAAATCTAAATAACAATCATTTTAAATATTAAACAAGTATATTTTAAAACTTTTTAAAAATTATATTGAAAATTTCAAACTAATAATAAACAATTTATTTTGTATTATGAACTTGACCTGCAGAAGTTTATACTATATTATGTATGCTATATTAAAAATATATAAATACATAAGTATAGTGTATTACAAAAAATCATGTACACTTATTACGTATATTCATTTTTATTTATATAGGGGATAAATACCCTTTATAAAATATAGTAATTTGATCAGTTTCTTAAGTATAGAGAAACTTCAAGCTAGGGTGTAAAATATTCCTTAAGAGGTTCCACTACACTCTAACTTTCATAAGTGACCTTTACTTTATATTGACGTTCAGAGACACCTTTTAATTGTTTTATTACTTAGTTTGATAAATATTTCTCTTTTCAGAGATAGCTATTGTTGGGATATAAATGTCTACAATATTTAAATGCGTGTTTATTGGAGTATTATAGGTTTGATCCTATCAGAGAGGGCACTGCAAAAACAGAAGATAAATCGACTGTGATAAAATGTTTTAGTAGTCTACCAAGCTTTCTGTATAAACCAAAATGTACAAACACAACTCCATTTGTATATTCAGCTCGAAACTAGGGACAATAAATTTAGGGAAGAAATACACCTTTCCATACATTTATTTCATTTTACGAGGGGTATCAAAAAAATAAGTTTCCTTTTTCTATATCACCAAGCGTGAGTAACGGAGCGTCTTTCAGGGAGCGGGTATTTTTAGTTTGGGTGTAGTGGGACCAATTGACGCGCTCATAACTGTACGACTGTTAACCTTCGGCGGTAGCCAGACGCGATGGAGGTTCTACTGCGATCTGCCGCCAGTTGTTAAGTGCGAAGTGTTATTCGTTTATTGACTGCCAAAAGTGAATCTGCCATTGAAGTTCATCGTCAGTTGTGTGACGATTATGGTAATGTCTGTCCAAACGGTTTGCCTTTTTGAAAGGAAGGGAAAGTGATCGCCAAGATGACGTCATTGCTGTGGTCCTCGACGTTATTGCTCCTGACCGAGAATTGACGCTTGACGAAGTTCTAGATAACCTCCATCAAACAGTGAAATTAGCCGGGCATTACTTCATAACATCATGACTAAAGCAATTCAGTGGTCAAAACTGTGTTCAAGACGGGTTCCTCGATTACTGAATGATGGTCATAAACAACAACGTGTGCCCATACGCAACAATCTTTCTTGTGATTTTTAGGGAGAAGCAGATGATCTGTTTTCAAGAATAGTCACTGGGGATGAAACATGGATTCACAGTTCGACACCCGAATCAAAACGCCAGAGTATGGTGTGGCAAAAAAAGGCGAGAAATTTTCTCAAAAAGCCAAAGTGGTTCATTTGGCAAGGAAAGTGATAGCCACAGTGTTTGGGGACTGCCGTGGAGTTTTGTTGATCGAATATCTACCTCGGAGTGAAACAACAACGTCGTACACAGGATCAATGTCACTACCTTGGCGGGCGGCTGCTGGTCGGGTGCTATCTTCCTGCTCATCATGAACACTTTCCTTTCCATTCAAAAAGATTTTTCCACACTTTCACCATACGCTTTACAGGCTTTGGAATCTCCATCGCGTATGGCTACCGACAGAATGTCAATAGTTGTACTGTCATGGGCGCGGTGTCGATCGGTGTCACTACACCCAAACTAAAAATACCTATCGTTGGAAAGACGCTGCGTTACTCACGCTTGGTGATACACGCAATGAAAACTTATTTTTGAACACCCTATATAATAATTGGGAAAAGAAGGAAAATTAAAATCAAAGACAATAGAAACGTTTTAAAAATTATCCGATAGCGAGAAGACTAACTGTAAGGACGTGTCTTACGGTAATAGGATTCAAAGTCTTTAACTGGATTCATTTGGTAAACAAGGATCACGTTAACTTGGTCAATATACTTGAGGCTACGTATGCCAGAAATTTTTGTTATTTGAGACCAGTTTTATACTACATATAACATCTTAAATTTCTAAAGGAGGTCAGTAAATGAATTTCTCGAAAGTAGTAATGTAATGGAAAATTGTTATTATTTCTAGAAAATGTTATTAATTTTATAATCTTGACCGACAGATGACGTAATGCAGAATTACTTTATGTATTTTGTTTACATTAATAAAGCTTTTATCAAAAAGCTTTTCTCGCCACTAACATGTTTTTAAACTATTAAAAGAAGTGTTGAATTTCAATACTGAGGTAAAATATTAAATTACTTTCTCAATTTTTAAGATACGTAAATAACATATTTATATGGATACAGTATCTAAAGCTCCATTAAAGCATGTGGATAATATGCGATACAAATGATGCTAGTTTTTATATAGACCTTCTGAAGAAATATAGTTGCAACCTGTTGGCATTCACTGAAATATATAAGTAAGTAACCCCGATATAGAGAGGGTAAGTAAGTAATATTAATGTATATGAACCTAAAAAACGAAATGAATTTACGTAACAGCTGTCAATGTTTAGATTCACTAAACTGATTTTTCAGAAATGAAGTCGAAAGAAGTAATAAAATAAAAGAAACACCTTTCAACATTCAGCTTTAAACATATATCCTGAGCTAAAGGTGTTCTTTGTTCAAAAGCTGACGTCTTCCTATCAATGGAAATTGCAAATAGAACGTTCTGTCACTTTAGACATTCCTATATTTTATCGTTTTGAAATGATAACAGACAGCATCTGGATATTTTCGAAAATGATAACACATTTATTTCTAATTTTATACTTATAAAAATGATTTGTAAGATTTGTATATAATGTTTTGTCGGCTCTGCGTTCAAATCGAGGTGATAAAATCCTGGTAATGGTATTATTACTTAGTAGTTATAGTGTTTCATACACACTCACACACACACACATACACAGATACCCACACTCATGCATTCACACGCTCATGCATGCATGCACACATACAATATATATATATATATACGTCGGAACTGAGAATTTATGGACTCCAGAATAAACGGATGCACTTCAGATAATAACTATTCATCATATATATATATATATATATATATATATATATATATATATATATATATATATATATATATGTATATATATTTGTATATATCGCCTGGAAAAAAGGAATATATATATATATATATATATATATATATATATATATATATTAACTTTTAACACTGTTTTCTAGTACTCACTTATTACTTTAACCAAATGTACCTATACAAGAATCTTACTTATTATACATGTGAGTCTGTGTGTGTGTGTGTGTGTGTGTGTGTGTGTGTATGTGTGTGCACATACACACAAATATGTATATTTTAACAAGAAGAATTATAGAATACAGACTATCTACATACATTAAATCTATGTGTTGAAATCCAAATCTGTTTTTTGAAAAGATTAAATTTTATTGGAATATTAACTCTAGTAAAAAACCCACAGATTACTTATTTAATTGAACTTTAATAACACTAAAATATGCTAACTTCAAATTAGTTTCAACAACAACCAACCTGCAGTATTCAAATATTGCAAAATTAAAAATAATTCGTATACACTCGTAAATAGAAGTTTATAGCCTCCCAACCAGTGTAAAAACACAGAAAATAAATAATACAATTAATTAAAAATTGTTTGTAATGACAAATGTTTGTTGTATTTTAATATTCCTTTATCCAACAACATACAAATAATTGAATTGAACCTTTACGTGTGAGGTGCATGTGTGACAACTTGTATTATAAGTTTAGTATTTAATGACAGTTTCCCTAATCTACTCTGTTGGCTTTAGGGATGTAATTTTAGAAAGGTAAATTTTCAATAATCAACTGAATTGAACTTTAGTAAATACTTTAGTCGATCCTCAGCGGTTTCCTTTCCTGGTCGGTCGAATGTCACTCCTTTCAGAACGTGTAGTTCTCACATGTAAACCAATGATTTCCTTTTTCTCATTTCAGTCAGTCCTAGCCAGTCTTACTTTTGTTGTCTCGGGTTATCAGAATCCCTATGCGCTTCCCTCGCACCTGGTTTTGGAATTTACGAAAACGATTATTTTAGAAACTCCTCGTACTTGTGAGCTTTACCAAACGTACATTTATCCGTCTGCTAGATTTACCTTTGGAGCTCCACCTATAATTTTTCTATGAAATCGAATCCTCGTTTAATAAAATAGGTTTCCCACCAACAGCATACAGTAATCCTTACCCACAGATTTACAACCATCCCTTTCCTACGCTTATAAAGGTGGGTTTACAAAATGTTTATTCCTTACTAGCTATTCACATATATTTTAACATTACTTTTCCTTCACACACACACACACACACACACACATATATATATATACATATATATATATATATATGTGTGTGTGTGTGTATATACGTTGTGTATATACACGTTGTTACGTATATCTCACCTAGTCATGGAGGGAAAAATATGATGAATAGTTAATGTCTGGAGTACATCCGTTCATTTTGTAGTGCATGAATACGCAGTTCCGACTTTTCGCTAGAATCTCATCCAGCACCCAACAGAATCGCACCCAACAACAGTAGAAGAGCGAGTCAACTCTTCTCTCTCTCTCTCTCTCTCTTTCTCTCTCTCTCTCTTTCTCTCTCTCTCTCTCTCTCTCTCTCTATATATATATATATATATATATATATATATATATATATATATATATATACTTACAAACCTTTATAAATTTAGAATAACTTATTATTGAAATTATTACAAAATTAGGCATCACAAATATAACTGATATATTCTTAACAAATATATATATCCTAATTTTGACTGCAACATAACTTCTACTTTATCTATTCTAAAATTTCTTTTTCCGCAGTCTCGCCCTGGCAAGAGAAAGATTCCTGGGAATGGTGGTGCCACGGTAATATTTAGAAATATTAAAACTTGCTTTAACATACACTTACTTACTTACTTGGCTGTTGAGCCAAAGCTGGCACCCTGACCAGTTTAACCCAGAGAGCCTTCTTTCATTGTCCTCTTCATCTGGTTGGGTGTGGTTCAAGGAAGTGCATGTGAGGAGGTGATCTGCAATAGTATTACCATTTCCGCACAACACGCAATCCGGCGATGGAAGAACATGAATTCTGTGGAGGTGTGTTGCCAGGTATTAGTAGCCAGGCGGAATAGTGTTACAACTGTGTGGCGGGAAGGGCTATGGTTTCTTGGTCCCTCGGTGACAATTTTAGCCCAACTTGTGTTGTGATAAGCCCGAATAAGGTTTTATTTCATGCTGTGATTTTGAGTTCAGTTTATTTGGATCTTCATTGACTGAAAAGTGGTTGAGGGAAAGAGGCACCTTGTTTGGCGAGAGTATCTCTGTTCCTTCTTTATTGACATGACTTGGCGCGCATTGAACGTGTATTTGCCAACGAAGAGAGTCTAGCTGTTTTCTGCGGAGAGTGTTCGGTAGCATTCAACTTATCTGTTGCTAGTGAGACCTTGTATTGCGGCCATGGAATTCATATGAAATACAGCCTTAGAGGCCCATTTATTTTTAAGAGTTCAGTGGATTTTGCCAAGATAGCTTCAACTTCTCCATCATAATTACTTTGGTTACTGCCAATGGCCACAGAATCCTCGAATAGTCGGCTGTAGAGCCCAGCACCTGTTCCACCGTTTCCAGACGCTCCATCGGTGTGAATGTGTAGTCAGTCATCTGGTGCAAAGTTGGAATTAATAGTTTCCAGGGCTGGTGCCCTTAGTTCTGAGAGATTTGATTGACTTTTTCGAAGCACGGTGGTTTTGGAGTTGTAGAGTAGCTGATGGTAAGTTATTAAAGGTCAAGTGTTGAACTGGTTGAGCTGGTACTCCTGGTTGGATTTTTAGTTAGGAGGTCGTTGTACACTGATATTAGGGTTTTTTGGGTTTTTACCCTATAGGTCGCGTGCTTGTAGCTTTTTCAGCTGTGACTATATGTCCACTTATACCTCTGCCAGAAATTGGGTGTTAGTTTACTTCTTCTAGTTAGAATTGGTTCTATTTGGGTTTGGGCCTCCATCACAGTGATAGGGGTAGATTTGGGGGTGTCTGTTATAGCTCGAAGAGCGGTGTCCTGGGCGACCTTTAATTTGCGTGAATTTGCACTTGATGAGGTGATAGTTGCTTCAGCTCCGTATTCAAGGATTGGCCTGACACTACTTTTGTAATCCGCAATAAGGACGTTGTGGTTTGCATCCCAAGTATTGGCCATAAGTAGTTTCAATATTTTTGACCTCTTGATAGCTCTTGTACACAGTCTTCTATATGCGGCTTCCATGTAAGATTTGTGTCAATCGAGAACTCAAGTATTTGGAGATGTGTTCTTCAAGGACTCTATCTCTGTATTTTAAGGTTATATGTTGGCGCTTGGTGGACAGATAGAAGAATTGGAATGTAGTTTTTGAAGGTTAATCATTGATATAAAATATTGCTGCCATCCCTGGGACACTTCCCTTAAGGATGTCATTTACCATCAGGTTAAAAAAAAACTACAACTTAGGACAGCTCCTTATGCTAACCCTTGCTGCTGAGGATATTTGGAAGTAGTACCTGCAAAGAGTGTTCTGATCAGTCTCTGGGAAAGAAAAGACCTAATCCATGCAAACAGGTTGCCAATCGCTCCAATCTGAGATAGCTTATGTAGTAGCATTTGTCTCCATATTGTGTCGTATGCATTTTTCAGGTCCACCAGGACCGCTAAGGAAGATATTTTACGTTGGTAACCATCTTTTATGCATTGGGAAAGATAAGCAACACGGTCCATTGGGCTATGCTTTGTGTTACATCCTGCTTGTACATCGTCTATTTCGTTGGGTAATTCGAAGAATTGGTTGAGGCCGGGCTACAACCATCCTTTCTGCTACTTTGCATGTGGCGCTAGTGAAAGCAATTGATCGGGAACTACTTGTGTCGCTAGCTAGTTTTCCCTTTTTCAGGTTCGGATTTCACATTTCCTCCACTGATGTGAAATGTGTTTGTTCCGAGTCAGCTTGATTATTTTGAGGAGTGTGTCTTTAGCGGTGCCTCCCAGGTTCATTAGCATTTCTAGGAAAATCTGGTCTATCCCAGCAGCTTTATTTATTTTGGTATTATGAAGCGCTTGTTGTAGTTCTGAGATAATAGAGTTTCTCACGCAAATATCAAGATCAAGGACAGTAGTGCATCCAGGAAGTGATTTCCTCAGTAGAAATCTGGTTGAAGTTCTTGGTTAGTCTAGAGGCTCTGCTGATATTGGCAGTGTTTGCAGAAAAAGGTGGCGATGTCTTTAGGCTCATAATACATTCAGTTACCACACTTGAAAGGCTCTTGTTCTGTTAGAGCTGAGTCATTTTCTACAGCAAGTTCGGGCGATTGGTAGCTTGGTTGGTCTGAAAGTTCTTCATTTGTCATATCTTCTACTGTTTTCAATCCGCTTTTCTAAAATTCCATCTTGGGATCCGGCCTGGTATATAGCAGAATTTCCCAGTGTTAGGTTTTACATAAATAGCTCGATGTTCACAGCCCGCCACGTCCACGAGGAGTTTAACATGCGTTTTAAGGGCTATGTTAGGATTAACGAGCACAAAGTCGGGGCGAGTACACTGCCCAGTGTAAGAAAGAAATGTAGGGGGGACTCTGTATTACTTCCAGCAGGCCGCTATCGATCATATCTTCAATATTTTGCCCAGAAGGTGTTGTTATGCCATATAGTTGAGGGGCTATGGAGTCGCCTACAAGGAAGCTGTTTGGTTGGAGTGTGTCTACAACTTGTGGGGTTGACGGTACATTTCCTGGGGGGTTGTACAAGTTAACAATGTTAAAATGCTTTCTGTTTTTCCAGATCTGTAGGAACACTACTTCAGCCTTTTTACAGGATTGTATTTCGTTGAATATTTCGAATTTGGCTCGGATTATCATTCTAACACCAATCCAGCCACTTGTCTTGATCGGTGTAAAGTATAGCTTGTATAATTTAAAATTTTATAGAATTCAGTGAATTCAGTCGCAGTTCCTGCTTCTACTATAAAAAAATGCGTCCGCATCGAGTTTTACGAAGTTTCGTTTGAATTGTAGGAATTTGGTATTGTTAAGGCCTCCTGCGTTCCAATATAATATTCGGAGGCTCGTGTCAGGGCTTGAAAAGGGCCATTTGCCGGGGATGATGTCATTTGGTTAGGGTTCTCTAGTATCTGGTAAGCGAGCTTAAAGGCGAACCTTGTGTTCATCGTGCAGTCGAGTGCAGGGGGCACCACGTGCAGACGATCAACTTCACCCCCACTGCATTAACAAACAGAAATAGATATGATTTGAAAAACTTCAACGTTCATCATTTGAAAAAAATACTTTTCTATTTTAAAGAGTTTTTTCGAAAGAAATTATTGATTTAAAAAACAATGGCCAACAATATTTTGATGTATTTGATGGTAGAAAATGTTATTTGTAATATCACAACAATAAAACGTGTAATACTCGGGCAAAAGTGCTAATTACAGAATGTCCAAACGTTAGAAATGTCTTTAACGATTCTTCAATGAGATATGTTTTTGCTATAAAATCTTCCTGATTAAACCTGTGATGTATTCGAAGCAGTAGGAGGTCTCCCCTTTGTAACAAAATGTAATACGGAAATACAAAAGTATTCAAACTACTTGGAACATAGACTGATGGTATACTGGATGTTTTCTCTTTCTCTAGAGACGAATCTTACCGAATGTTTGTAAATTTAATCGGGAAGAAAATCAAAATATCTAAGACAAACAGAAAACATTGGTGATTAAAATAGTAAACAGGTAAATACATAGAGGTTGAAACAACAAAAACAGATTTTTAATAATAATTCTTTAGTTTTATTTATTAACAGAAAACACAATAAAATAATGAAGTTGAACCTATCAAAATGAGTTTGTTCGCCTTAAACGACATCTAAACAGAAAAAACAACGCCAATTCACCTGAGAGAAAATTTTATACATCTCGTTAAACCATTTTTTAACATAAATAATTAGTTATGATACTAAATTAAAATGATAATTGTAATTATGTTCTTTTTATTTTTAGATTGCTCTACACCGTTGAAATGTTGAGGTCTTATTGTTTTCTTTTTCTAATCACTCTTTTGACGCCTGTAGTAAAATGTTTCCGCGCAATAAAACATTTTAAAAACATTTCATTATACTCAGTGCCTCCTATCAAAACCCTCTACAAGGAACAAAATAGTAGGTCACGTTCTGATAATATTAACTGTTACACTAACTTGTTTTCGTAAACTTAACAGAAGAAATACTGTTTGGAAAGCTAAAACAATATCTTTTGAAGAGTTTTAATTTTACAAAAAGTCAAGACATCAGACCTAGAAAACAGAATCTAGAAACGGTTTGGCTTTCAGAGAAAAACCTACATCATAACAGAAATATGACGTCTTTGAAGAAAATAGAATTTTTATATTATACATCTCAGTATTTACAGTTTATTAGCTACCTTTACTATTAGGTTAGGTAAAGTGAATAGTGAACGGAGAAAATGTGTTTTAGTTTATATATTAGGAATATTATTTTTAATATTTGATCGTAATATATATTATATAATCAGGATTTATGAAATCGTAAATTTATGAAAAACGTATTGAGACATAATGTTTTTGAGATGCTCATACAGATTGGCAAGCACGATCAAAAACGTTGTTTCAATAAATGTTTAAAAAATTTACTAAAATTATAAGTTCTAGTCGTTCTTGTGGTCATTTCAAACGTAAACGTGTTTGCCGATTGTCATGGACATCAAGACTGCCAAATTAAAATTAACATTTAAACCAAACACAAAGTATTTTTGGCTACAGGACATTTATCATTACTCTTTGAGATACAACCGCATGTGTTATGAGTTGAATCAGAAGTGCTGTTAATTACGCAAATTCTACAAACGTGTCCATATGTTTTTCCAATCCATATTGTAGCAATAAATGATTACAAGTTTGTAAAAATATAATACATTTTGACTGAATGTTTTTAAATTTATAAACGAACCCCGTGGATTGTGCTAAAGTGCAACTACATAAATAATTTTAAATCCTGTTTACATTATTACACACATTTGTGCTCCATAGTGGTGATAGTGGTAAGTGTGTGTCACTCCTCCCAGTAGCTCAGTTGAACAATCCTACACTCTACTCACAACAAAAATATTAACATAACACAAAAAAAAACATCACCATTGAACACAGTCTGGGGTATCTCAAACAAATATGAATGGTTCACGAGGAAAGTAAATACAGTCTTACACTTCTTAAATTTCGAGTTAGTAACAGAATAGCAAATAGATTTTTATATTTCAAAGAAAAAGTGAACTAAGTCGATATTTTCAAAAAAATAAGAAGATGGAAGTTTTTTTTGAAAGAGTATTTTGTTTGTTTTATTTATAGAAAACTGAAACAAATCCGTGATGATATTATTTTAATGTTGTTAAATAATATTTGTAATCTGTGATTATAACGTATATTTTAGGTTAACTACTGCTTTACACCCCTAATTAAAAATTAATCTATTAAACTAGGTCCACTTTTTCTCTGAATCATTATATATATTTTTATTATATACAATAGAGAACACCTTATAGGAAAAGAGTTGCTAT
Source organism: Prosapia bicincta (assembly GCA_036971475.1). Classification (NCBI taxonomy): domain Eukaryota; kingdom Metazoa; phylum Arthropoda; class Insecta; order Hemiptera; family Cercopidae; genus Prosapia; species Prosapia bicincta. The sequence goes on along the minus strand of JBAIZL010000001.1, from coordinate 51,898,047 downwards.
AAGTTCCTGCGACCCTCACTAGAGAACAAGTCTAAGTCAGCTGCCCTGCTTCTCGGCTATTTCCTCGCCCCTTTTACTTAACTATTTATGTCATTGCTATGATACTATCATTATGGAATAGATTATAAAAATCCTGCAGCCGTATTGTTTTGTATATTTCGCTTACAAAGAGTTTTGACACTTTTCTTTCTATTATTACAGTATTTTTTCTATTCATTCATACGTTATCTAATATAAATAAACAAATATTAATTAAAAAGTAACTGTATAAAATATTCATTTGTTTAAATAATAATAATTAAGAATTATTCAAGTTTGTTATTAATACTAAACAGTATTTAAATAAATCGTTTTAATTGTTTGACTAGGATTTCATAATCCTGCTTAAACATGGTGCAAGAGGATAAATAAATTTGTTTAAACCCAACTTATTTTGTGCATTAAATACTCATCACATTCACAAAGGGAATATTTACAGTTTTTAGAGGATAATGCAGTGATGTTTCAATTAAGAGTTTCAATAATTAAAAATAAATAAACGATGAAGTCAAATGAATAACAAATTAAATACAATACTAAAATTAATTAGTGCGAGATTATAATGATAAATTTAACAAACTTGTCATTACTGAATTTTATCTGTTTTTGTTTTCTTGTGCAAAAACTTAAGTTACTGCATGGCTTTGTTGGTGGCATAATTTTGAGTAAAGTACTTATTGCAAACGTAAACAGCAAAATTATTTTAAAAATACAATTTTGTCCTGTATTTAAACAGTAACTGTACCCTGCTAAATTGGTGCCGATATACTTACAGTCGAATCACTTTGTGAAAAATCGCGGTGATGGATGAGCAGTGAAAAGAGGCGCCAGTGCGCATGCGCGTTAGGGCGACAGCTCTAAGCGACACTTCAGTTGGTCGTGAAAGCAGCAGGTGGTGGATCTATACGTACCTTTCCAAAAACATTTGCTGGTGTTATGTTTTGATTTAGGTTTTATGTTATCTTGTAGTGCACGTGTTTTTAGTTTCTGGTGCAACCGGGTAGTACCCGGTTCTTTCTCTTGACGTCCATAAACGAATCAACTCAGCCAAAAGTATGTAGTCAGGCTAGTAGCGTTTTTACTTAGAAGTTTCTCTTCCTCCGCCCCCTAGCACGTGTCCAAATCCCACCATTCACCCCCACATGCCTGCGCGAGGCGACTTTTGTCAAAGTGATTCAACTGTAAAAGAGTTAGGTTTTCAATCCATCCAACCAACAGTTCCCATATTTATCCCTGTAATACATATTGCTTGTGGGAAAATTGTAAAAGTCTCAAAATCACCCAGTGTTTCAAAATGAAATTCATTTATTATCTCTGCTTCATATCTTTGTTTTTGGTATGTTAGTTTAATTGGGCAAGCGTAACATGTGCTGATGTAACATATGATTAGAAACTGTTTATTTTGGTGAGATGAAATTCATGTAACATATTCAAAACATGTACGTTACGGAAATATAGCCTGTCTTTCATAAAAACTATTTTAAAAATTAATCAAATATGAACCTTTTCGATTTCAACTCATAAACTTCGCTTTTTATTCAAATTTACCTTGATCTATCAAAAACACTTTATCCGATTCAAGGCGAGCTGGTTGTTCATTCACGTAATAATTCAACCTCTGAAGAACGATCTGTTAAGAACGAGATGTTTCTTTAAACCTCTCATTTCAAAACCTTTAAAATACATCATTTACTATTAGTCACATTAAGTGTAATATTTTGTATACATTCAGTACACGGAATTACAATGTTTATAGTGTAAAGATGTTAATAACATTTTAAAATTAGTAATAATTATCTATGATTATTTTTCCTTTCAACTTTAAATGTTGTATTAACTTTATGCTAATGTTACATAAAATAAGTTTTATGTTAATGTTAAGGAATGGTTATTAGTTAATTACATTGATGATGTGTTAATTCATACTTAATATCATAATACATAAAGTTTTTTTATTAATATTATTTTTTTACAAACATAAAAGTTTTTTTAAAATCCATTTATAGGTTTTTAAGAATTACTTTTTGGATTGAATTCTCTTTGGACTAATGTACGAGTGTGTTTAGTGCAAAAGCCTAACTTTACGTATATGATACCAAAATTATTGAAGAGAGCTACGAAAATGAGAAAGAAGGTAGTAGTTTCAAAAGTAGGATTTCCGCTATTGACGAAATGTATGCTTTTACACTGATTATTGAAAAGAAATAATCACTGTCATTAAAGTGACAAAAGCCCAATCCTTGAAATAAAAGTATCTCGTTCATTGACATAAACATAGCACGGTCATTGAAGGGAGAGTATTATTTTCATTGAAATAACAAGAGAACGCCCATTGAAAAGAGAGCAGGGCAGTCATTGGAGATAGAAAAAACACAGTCATTGATATAAAAATAGCATAGTCATTGAAATGAATAGAGCATGGTCATTGAAATGAGAAAAACACTTTCATTAAAACAACAAAAGATTGAAAAAAATACAACCGTCAATGAAGATAGAAAAGCGCAGTAGTTAAAATAGGAATATCATAGCCATTGTAATAAAAATAGAATAGTCATTGAGGTATAAAAAAACGACAATTGAAATGAGAAGATCACAGTCATTGTAATGGGAAAAATAGGTCATTTAAATGAGAAGAACATAGATATAGAAAAGACAAGAGTAAGAACATTGAAATAGTTTTTCAATACGCATCTACTGTTTGTGCGTTTGACTCAATCAAACAACTCAATACAGGCGATTGCAATATGAGATTTATTAGAAGAAAGCTACCATTAAGGATAGTGAATTAAACATAATCAAAGAACTTCATAAAAACGTCCCCAAGATTTAAGGGTGAGTGTAGTCTAAATATATAAATATTGTAACGCTGACCTAAAGAGAGTCGCTACCTTCTTCAGGTTCCATTTCAATATAACGGTGAAATAGATCTAGAGCTTTGGAAATTGAAATGCCGAACAATGGGAATTTCCATTGTAAATGTTATACTTTATCCGTTAAGGTTCGCTTAAGACTTGGTCGTAATAACGCTAGACAGAGAATATAGCAACGAAGGTAGTTAAAGCATTAGGTCTGAGACTAAGCCCTAACGAGATTAAGTATAGAATTCATAAAAACCAAGTAGAAGATTGTGAGTTTCGAAATATCTTCAAAAGGACAGACGCAAAGAATTTATTACTAAGAGTATAGATACTACTTACTGAGGAAAATGTGAACAGTTACTATTCAATATTTTGTAAACTAATATAATTTTTAATCTGGAATTATTAGATTACCCCTCTTGGCTTTCAGTAACATTCAAGATGTATACCATAAAAAGTAAACTGCTTAACTTAAATATGCTTTGGAAATATAATATCTGATTCATGAAATCAGAGTACTTCAATCATGGTTTATCTGGTTAGCTCACACACAAGTAATATAAAAACTTTTTTAAAGTAAATTCCTACTGACGAAAAGAAAGAAACTTATTTCCAGTTTGTTTCTTTATTTTATTCGTTTCATTCATTTTTAACCCTACAGCACTATTTATGATATTTTGTGGTAACCATGGCAACAGTTTAAGCTCATACAATGGAGGTTTCGATGACAACCAGATATGGGAAAAAATTCTTATACGTCTTTAAGAAATTTATTTCTTGGTATTTGGGAAGTTGTCGCTTTGTCAAAGAGCTCTAGACTTTGAATATGAAGATTCACAGTTCGAATCCCGATAGACCCCTAAATTATAATAATTTAATTATTGAATAAATATTTTTTAAAATATTATTAAAATGTTTTATTAACACATACAATTTAAATTTAATAAAATTATTCAAAAAAAATTACTAACATCATTTTATATCCACTATAGGTTAAAAAGACGTATTTGAACTTGATTCGATGAATAAAAACGTATTTTTATTACGATTGAAAAGTTGCACAAGATATATATCATGAGAGTGTGAGCTAATAGAAGGGGTTTAAAAAATATCTCTTGGGAAGTATTTTAATTCGGAAAACGTAAATATTCAGTTGGATAACTAACATAAATGCCCCCATAGATACTGTTTACAGATGAAATTAGACGTTAAAAAAATGAACTAATTCTGAAATTAAAATTCGACCTAAATAAAAAATTAGGGACTATAGAATTTTAAAAAAACAGCAAATATACCAAGGTAATGTAATTCATGTTAGTGTTAATGACGCAAATAGCCTTTAGCGTGTGTTACTATAGCAACCTACACCAACCTACAGGCTTTTCCTCCTGTCTCACCGTCATGTCAAAGCAATCGTGATATCCTTGAACTTTACCTACGTTAACCAATATCGAATAGCAGAGAGCAGCAATGTCCTTCTAGCTTCACAGCCCTAAAATACTTAATCACGTATCGAAATATGATACAGATAGCAGTGTCTGTGTGTGTTTATTAAATTATTCGAAGAGATTTTAAATATATGTGGCTTGAGAACGTGAAACATCTATGCTGGATGTTTTTACAAAATAAAAAATAATTCGCCGCTCTGTGTAATTTATTATATTACTTAATTTATTTATTGCTTTGGTGTATAATTTATTTGAAGGCAGCATATATTTTAAATTAAATGCTACTATTAAGATAGTATAAGGCTACTATTCAATTAATCTACAACTTATAGATTTAGAAAATATTGATCTTCAATACGATTTATATGTCTTGAAAAACACAGTATAGATAAAATATAATTTCATATAACTATTATTCTATAGATTTAAATTATTCTTTAATATTATAGTATATTGACCGATGTCAAAAGTAATTAATTAAAGTTTTTTTTTAAAAATAGCTACCTTTAAAATAATTTACACGCATATTAATAGAAATAAAATACACATTTACACAAATTTGGTTAATCTACAAAACGATGTAATAGTTGTGTGCGAAAATGGCTATGCTTTTAGAAAATTTTAAATGAATTAAAGAAAACAAATTTAGATAAATATTTTTACGGTTTATTCATTTAGTTTAAAATATACATTAAATAAGATAATTTGATGATGAAACTAATACTATATTTTATGATAAGTTCAGAAAATATAAAAATATGGTAATGTTATGCATCTATCAGCTTAATTATTAATAAAGTTTTTAACTAACAATAGGAAAATAAAAATTGCAATTTTTAATTTATAATAGATAATAATTTGAAAAATCTTTTCTTAGTACCATATTTTAAAACGAACTAAAAAAGTATAAAATAATTTGGAGTTTAAATGTTTAATGTACGTATGAAAATTCAGTAAGAAAAATGTGGGTCGCATTTACTGACCAATTCTTTATACTGTTATCTATAGAAAGCGCCCGACGTTTTCCCCATTATATTTTCATTTGGACATTAAAAATTTACACTCCTGAAAATTCCAAATTATTTTATACTTTTTAGTTCCTTTAAAAACGTAGTAATTCTTCAAATTATTATTTTGCACGTTTTAGTCTTGTGTATATGGAACTTTGCAGTCGACATGGTGCAATGCAATACGCCCCTAGCTCGTGAAGGAGTCTGTCATTCGGATGATTATTATTGAGCATTGCATTGTTATCCACTGCCGAACCATGTTTAAAATTTCAAGTCTGTAGCTGATTAGCCAAGTTTAATTTGTTTCAGCAAATATTGTTCCAGCAACCTTACAGACAAGAAGCCATGTGAAAATTGGATTATCTTCCATTGCTGACTTGTAAGTATAATTTGAAGTCTGTAGCTCATCAGTCATATTCAATTCTTTTAAACAAAGATTGTTTAAACAACCTTACAGGCATTGCTATTCATCCCCGACCCATGTTTAAATTTCAAGTTCCTATCTCATCGGTAAATTTTGATTTGTTTAAAGAACTTTTGTTCAAATAAACTTACAGACAAAACACCAAGGAAATATTGCATTGTCATCCAGTTCTGACCCATGTTTAAAATTTTAAGTGTCTAGGTCCTCGGGAAGTTATAAACTCGATTGCCAAACTCCACTCGGACAGACACACAGATATGACGGAAGCCGAACTAATAAATGTGGTAACTCAAACAATTGTTTTTGTAAATAGCTTTTTACTTCTCTTGTAAAATAAGCCCTAGCAATTATGCACACCATTAATGTTATCTCTAATGATGTTTCGAGAGAAGGGATTCTAGATTGGATTGACTTCTGAGACAGATTATAGTTTAGATGAGCATATGGTGCAAAATAATGTAAGAATGCAAGAAACACTGTGAAGAGGCGATAGTGCATGGATATCCCCTTTTTAGATGTGTATAGACTCTAATATGGTAGACCGGGAAGTACTATGAGTTGCAATGAGACAGGTTTTCTCTTAATTGCAATAACACTGAAGATTAGGTAGCGTGCAATGATTCAAATAGCCTGAACGACTATTTTGAATGTAACTAGAGAATGTAAACATATAATGATGTATTTTGTGGTAAAGTCTGATATGTAGTATTGTTTATTTTGTAATGATTGAGTTTCAATAACGGAAAATCACGCAATTCTATTATTTTCGTAATAGTGACGAGTGGTGGCAAAATGTGGTTTCATTGGTCCTATAGATAAATTTGAGAATTATCTCGTCAGCTGGTAGCATTGAGAAGGGTAATGGAAAAAGGTACTCCTCTAAAGGGTCGTTAAAGGAACCAATTCATACAAAATTGCAGTGAAACCCATGACAAAATACAGGTTTGCGTGCACTTCTACACATGGGCGCTTACGCACAATCACTACACTCTGTCAAT
>JBAIZL010000001.1:51841270-51886270 GCA_036971475.1 Prosapia bicincta | reverse complement strand
TAATAACTGGGTATTAGTGACATTTAGCAATTTGGATGAAATATATGAAGTGGTTTTATTATTTCTTAGGCTTTTTATTTTTTTTCTAATTAACGTTTAATATATTTTTATATAATTTCTAATAGTTTTACTAAACTTCAATTCATGTTAGCAATATTATATTTTCCCCTTCTTTTTAATATTAAAATTATTTAGTTTTATATTTAAATTGTATGTATTCGATTATTTTTTCATCTCTTATTCCTCTGATTTTTAACTGAACAATAAGTGTGTAAAGTTTTCACGCTACCTCTCCCGTGGATAATGGCCATGCTACCTTTTGGTTTCTGCTTTACTTTTGTTATTATATATTATACAGGATTTTAGAAATTTGCGGAGCTCCTCGTTATAGGAATACTTTTACTGAGGTTTGTAACCGTACAATGTTAGACGTATGAGTTATACTCGCGTACATTCGTTTATAGATAGCTAGAAGATTAATTTGTTTTTACAGATAACGATTCTGCTGCTCTTTCTAGCGTTAATCAGAACTACACTACCATGAATGTTCTAGTTACAATAGCCTCTTCAAGCCATCTAGGACGCGTGCTTTCAATATAATTTAGTCCAAAATAGAACCGGACATTTTAACCAGAAATAGAAAGCAGAGGAAGTACCTAAAGAAGTAGCACGTATTAGATACTCTCCACACCTCAGGAGATAATTTTTATTTACGTAATGTAAACAGTTTACATTTCTGCTCTTTTGAGAAGGGAAATAAGCGGACACCAATGGGACAGATATGTATCAAGGATACCGCCCATCCATCAAGCGTTTTATTCGTTCAAGCCCTAGAGAAATAGCAGTTTATTTTTAAAGTTTCGAATAATTGGTGTTCCAATTGACTAATTCTACCATTTTTCACTGTAGTTCCACCTTTTTTTACAGATGGGAAAACCAGTTAAGTAAACAACTTAGTAAAATTTACTACACACATAATTCCTCACCCATTTTATGAGGTTTTCAATTGCGGTTTCTATTTAAACAAAGAGTGCTTAATTGTGTGTAATTTAACTTAAAAAGATCGTTTCGTCCTGTTAGTTTCTTTTTCTATATCTTTATTTAAAAAAGCTTCAATGACATCATTTTTACAAATCAAAATGTATTGCTAAAATTTCACTATGTTTAGTATATTATTAGTTTTATTTTATCATTTGTGTAATAATATTATCAAAATATACCGAGAGGTGCAACAACTGTAAAAACTATATTTTTTTTAATGACAAACTTTATTAATGATAACTAGAAAAATTTAGATTACCATGTGACATTGAACATAATGAGCCTGAAAAGGTTCAGTGCAAGGAGTAAATAATTGATCTTATGACCTTGCTACCCCTGTGAGACAGGGCACTAGTGCTATTTTGTCTTTAGCGGTCACATGGGAAATGAGTATTTACGGGTTTTTTTAAAGATGAATGAATCCCCTGAAAGAGGGTGAATAGGGTAGTTGGAAAATAAAATAGAAAACTTATTACTTTTGGGGATGTCTTAAATTTTATTTAGGCTGTTTAAGGCGAAACAGTGGGGATAGATTAGTCAAGGGCGTAAAGAAGCCTGTATGAGGTTTTGCCAATCTGAGAAACTGAGTTTAAACGAAGATACTGAAAACGAATTTTACATCGTAGTTTACAACAATGCTTTTATTAAATGTTACCAAAAATTCATTTGTGTAATATATTAAATCTTACAACAATGATGACTTGCGTCAAACTCAGCCTGGATAAAGTGAATTACCTTCAACTGGGTGAACAGTATATTGAAAAGGTCTCTTGATTTGTAGTCATTGTTTATATGTGTTTTCACCTAATTTAGGTGTTTAAATACAGCTCGCAAGTAGTGTTCTATATGTGATTGGATTCATCGCAGCTTGTTCTTCCTAATTATCTCTTCCTAATTCTATTTTCAAAATTAGATAAAAGCTCAGTAAAAACTTACTTATTACGCAGAACAGAAACCGTTTGCCCTGCATCAATCAGCTCAGGAATTACTACAGCTTTATACTTGTAGGTAGTCCAAACATTACTATCAACACTTTGGGCTACCGGTTTGGAGAACTTTAACTACAACCTAAGTAACCAGCAACCGCTTGGTAGTGTCTATTACTTAATGGTGATGCAAAATAACGATTGGTTTACTGTAGGTTGCTTTATAAAAGTTTTAAATTACATTTTATAAGTTGAAGAGTGAAACTTTGTATTTATATAATTGAATCGTTGAGTCAAAAAAATAATAAATGGGGAATAACAGAACTGTAAGAACTTTTAAAAATGTAAGAAGGTCAAAACTTTATATATGCTTGGAAATAATTATAATTAAAATGATAATCTAAGGTAACAAAACAAAACCAGTAACGTAAATTTTGAAAATTCGGAACGTAATAAATGATTGACCCATAAAAACCCATAGTTTCATATTGTTATAAATTTAGGTACTGAAGTAGTACCTAAACAAAACTAAATTAGAAATATTATTTTGTTATTATTCTATTGAGAAAATGTCGCGTTATCAAATAGTAACATTAACTGTTCAACTGTTATTCGCCTATTTAATAAAAAGGTAATCAAAATGAGTTAAAATTTACTCTTGGCATTGTGTTTCCATTACGGCTTAATATTTTGTAATACTATTATAATTATTTTGCAATTCATACTGCCATTATGAAATAATATGTTGCAAGCTAACAACAGGAGACTGTGCCTTTGAAAATGTATTTTCTAAAGAAACATAAAACGCTCCATAAAACTATCAGTCAAGAACGACGTACAAACAACTTTAATTTATTTATAAAATTTTGCAAAACATCAGTAACTATTTAACCGAAGTTGCACTACACGTATAAAACAGCTAATGGGAGTAAATTGGACAGATTAACTGATTTAAACCATTGTATTTTTTTGCATGTATTGTAGTTTGGGTATAGTTATATAATCCGAAATTCATAGAAAATATGCAAACTAAAATAAAATTAGATATATCATTTCAAAGTGTAGCGAAACTCTTCAACATGTTATAAACAATCATTTTGTGCAAATAGGGTAATAGAAATATTGATTGAATCAATTAAACAAGTTTAAGTGAAGTCTTGACGATAATAAACATTTAATATATTGTGTGCGATATTCAGCTGCTTTTAAATTGCATTTAAGGAATAATTCTAAGGTATTGAATAGCAGATGAAGTTTTCCTAATATTTATTACAAATTGGATACACATTTTGACAGACCTAGGGGCGAAAGTTACGCCGTAATCCTAGATAGATACAGTAATCCAAATACGACAAAACCAATAAAATTATCAAATCCAATATCCCAAGTGTGCTCACACATAAATCGATCAACAAATAAAGGCCGTATTATGTTTATATAGGCATCATGTCATGCAGAAATTAAACAAATCCGTTTATAGTGTAATCAAGCGTACATGCCATGCTAGGAGCACGCCGGGCTATTTATCCTGACACGGCCACGTACACTTTGATCTGGTTACGCCACAGGCCTAAAACATTAAACAACTGGCCAAAAAATTACCATTAGTGACTAAATCATTTGCATTTTTCTAAATGGTAGTTATTGATATCGTGCATAAGGATACGATGTTTGGTTCGTGCTGCTGTAACATATTACTGTATGTTGCTAACATTGCATTAAACCTAAATGAACATAATTTTGTGAATATATTAAAATGAATTAAACAATTGAACAACCTTAAGATTTAATGTACTATACACATCGACAACGTTTGACATATATACGAAGTTATATAAAAAAATTATCACCTGACTCTTGCATAGAACTTATACAAAAATGTCCGTAATTTAAACTACACCAACCCAACTTCAACATCCTAATTTAAAATATTTAGATTCCGAAAAAACAGTGCTTAAAACGAAAATTTGTAGGTTGACGAACTATGTTTTAACACACAACACACACACACACACACACAAACTCACAAACACATACACAACACACACACACACACAAACTCACAAACACACACACAACACACACACACACACACACACACATACATATATATATATATTTATTTATTTATATATATGTATGTATGTATATATGCTGATGTGTATTCCTTCACGGATGAAAAAATAAGATGAATAATTAGTTGTTCTGGAGTTTTTGGATCTGGAGTCTATCCGCTAATTCTGCAGTTCCGATTTTTTTAAGGATGTACTCCAGATAATTACTGTTCATCATATATATATATATATATATATATATATATATATATATATAATTTGTATATTAAATATTATATATATATATATATATATATATATATATATATATATATCGCAATATGTATTCTTGTGTATTAATAAAGAACATAAGTCAAAATACAAATACAAGAATTATAATTGAATTGTAAATTCTGAATAGATTGTTTTTGTGTAAATGTAAACCTAGATCAAAACTCTGTTTATATAACTGACAAAAATAATTAAAATTTGCAACCAAAAGATACGAAGATACTCTATACTGTGTAGCCCTTAAAGGAACAAGATCTCTCGATTTTTAATGAACCTATAATTTATTCTCATTTCTATCTGAAAATGCTATTTAAGGTAAGCAGTCAAACACAATACCCTGACAACATAATTTTTTTTTGCTACTCATTAATAGCGTAAACATCAATCACTGAAAAGGACAACTAAGATATTGAAACATATGTATAATTAATAAATTATTGCGTGAGGATTGAGTGTAATATTTATAAGCTTATAAATTTAATACTACATTAAATTTAATGTGAATCTTATTTTGAAATAGTCTGTAATAGGGTCTACAGTAGAGAGAGAAATAATTATAGATTATGCTTCTAAACTTTCACATAATTTTTTGCATTTGTTATGTATTTACATTTGTATTTTATATTTTAAAGACCGTATTTTATTTAATCTTTAAATGAACAGTCGTGTAAAGGATTTAAAGTTTCTGCGAGTTTGTTGGGTTACATTCTTTTCTTTCAGCTGAAACTTATTTTTATAAGGGTCATCGTTCTCCGAAAAGCCGTCAGCCCTAACAAAAAAAGACAAAACAGCGAAGCAAAGCGAATGTTTGGCGCGGAATGTAATTATCGACCACGTGACGTATCCAGTTGCACGAGTGTTTGAAAAAGCTGATGTCTTGTCGTCCTTATTGCCTACGTGGACGGCATCCTGAGCGAACCCGGACGTGACGTTCTTTTAGTAGTTAGCCCAAACGTACAAATTCATCAATGTCCAGAAAAATATAACGGTATTTTGCTGTGTAAAATCACACTTATGTATTAAATGTCATAGTATTTATTACATGACTCTATTACGACTTAATAGTATTAACCAAAATATACGTTTTTTCTTTAGATCGACGAGGAGGGTTGGAAAATTACTGCAAAAGTAGTTAAAAGAAACGAAATGTAAGAAAAATGTAGGTAATATTTTTCATCGGTTATTTTCTCCTTAGTAATAATTTTTTAAGCTTTTTTAAAACAGGGGTCTTTTCTCAATTGTTAATCTTTAAATTGTGTTCAATTCTCATAGATTGTTTCCACGTAAACCTTTAACAAAATGATTCGTCACAACATATTTCACTGAGTTTTTAAGTAACTGATGTCTAATAAAGGTTTTGCATTTTCACCCTTTAAAAATATAGTATTAATTCGTATAGGAACACAAGGGTAAAATCCTTTTTTGTAGTGTATAGTATTTTACGTTAAGGTAAAAGTAAATTTCTAGTTTGTCTTATAGCAATTACTTGGTACTATTTTTTAATTCAATTTATAATATGTGATAAAAAATAATATGTGATAATATGTGATATTTATAAAAGGTAATACTTTTAATATTTTTGAAGCGGTTACTGTCTTAGGAGTGTTTGAAATTTTAAACATCTAGAAAGAAATCTTTATTCCCATCATAATCATCTGATTGCGAAGATGAACGTATTGTCTAGAAGATTTCCGATAGGCAACCACGCGCAAATGAAAGTGTTTTCGTCTTTAAATAGAGGTTACTTTGAGGCTATGTTTCATACATTTTCAAATACAATTACATATATACTGTATTTACAATTTTAACTTTCTCGTTTTTATTACTCGACCGTCATGTAACATTTTCTATTGTATATTAATTGGTTAAAATTAATGATATTCACTTATCGTTCATATTTACTTATGAATCAAACACATTTATCGAACATAGAATTAGTTATTATTAGGTTACACATTTTGCTTACAATTGTGCATAAGAATTTAACTCACTTTTTAATAATAAACTATACACATATTTATCTCATTTACTCATTCTTTAATCATATATTCAATCATATTTTCTTTTAAAGCTTGATCTTTAAATACACAGGCCGAAAACTTTCACACTATACCACATATAAGTCTTTTTAAAGGACGACGTGAAAACTATTGCAGTTAGTTATTCTCAGTAAATAAATATTTGACAAGTAGTTATTGCAACTCGGTGAGTTAGATACTAAACAATCTGAATACAAGAAACTGCTCTCATCTGAACAAGTCCTGAAACTATCTGGAACTTGTTTAACACAACTTGGCGCATCCGTACAGCTGGCATCGCCGACAATCTTATCATGTAACGGAGCTTAACTTACCCCTAACTAATATAACCGAGTAAGCAATAAGAGATTCTCAAAAGGAACTTTTAACTAAAAAGTCACTTGTTACTTTGTTACTTTAAAAAAGGTGATATATTTATTGCCATAAATATGTAGATTACAAATATATATTTACATATGTAAGTTCAAATATATTGCTATTATTGTTGTCCTCTTTTGTTACTTCATTTTTTATAGGTTATATAAATGCAGCCCAGAGATATTTAATAGTAGCATATCTGTTGAACAAAATATAGTATAGTTTAAAGTTATACGTAGTACAAAGTATATAGAGTTATTCTTGTAATAATTTTCTCTGCAGATACTGGCTTTACTATGAAAATGTACATAATGATTTAAATATTGAGGTTATGGGGCTTTATTTACTTGAAGCAAAAAAACGAATAATATAAAAAAAAGTCTATTCCTACTTTGGTAAAAAAAATATTCAAGTTACGTTTTATTAACTAATAACCTATGCGTTAAAACAGCTGTTCTACCACATAACCTTCAATATAAAATCAGCTGTTTTATGAAATCATATGTTATCACTAATTTTACGCCAAATGGGACGGTTTTACTATATTGCATACCTTCCCCCTTTTGTGAAAAGATTTTCTCTCATATAAAACTAAAATTAATTGATTAAATTTAATTAATTAATATTTGAAAAAAAACTAATAACTTCAGGTGTAGTCCACTACAAGTTATACAAAATGTATTTGAACTTGAGTGGAAGAATAACAAGTATTTTATTAACCATCGAAAATTTGTACAAGATATATAAAGATATATAGGAAGAGAGTTACTCTCTTTTGGTTGCCTAACATGCTCCGGTTGTGATTATGGGGGTGGATACCATGTCAACACCTAGCAATGTGGTTATTCTAAATGCGAAACGTTAATTTCAATTACGTTTACGAAGTAGAGATTTTATTAGACGGCGAGTTTTCAACACTCAGCCATGTTCAATATGGTTCGTGAGCTGAAAATAAGACAGCAAAGAATCTCATTCGAATATCTTCCTGTATTCCATTTAAGGGTACATAGATAAACACTCTACACAATATTACTCAGTCCACACATTTTTTCAAAGTTTTAACCAATATATAAAGAGCCAAAATATGTAAAATTGTTCTGGTATGCTCCATTTGGATAATTTAATGTTTATATTATAAATAAACATTTCAATGTTATTGAAATCGTTTTGGTTTTGAATTGTATATAAATATTAAATGCGTTCAGTTGAAATCAATTCAGCGTAAGTTATACGATAATATCAGTTGGACCGTGAACGCTTGAAATAAAATTGAATTAATGTCTCTGAAATTCCGTTTAACTTATGCTGCGGCTGTTGGAGCGTTAAATTGGACAAGTTAGGTTTCCAATAACATTACTCAATTTGCATTATTGTGCATTGCTCTGGATAGATAATTCCTAATTGTATTGCCGATTAACCGCATCGTTTAGTTATTAAAAAAACCCATTATAATTAATTATATGATGAAGTACCTTTTAGTAATTATCTTCAGTATACTTGTATGAGTTTACAAGACAGATAAACTCTTACCTGTCTTTGTAGTATACCAGGCTGAGTTAAAGCTTGAGTTGATTTGTATTTTTATTTAAATATCGTGTTTAATATATGTTCTATCAGAAAACAAAATGTAGGAATGATATAAAATAGTCCTTTGTCTACTTTTACTTATAGAGGTTTTATTATTAAGAATCCATAAAAGATAATTCCTTTTCTTATTATGAGAGAGGGAAAAAAATTTCAAACTTGCAGTTTTTGTGTTGTAAATTTTGAGGGTTTACTTATATATTACACTTTTTGAATTAACTTGGCAAAAAACCACTACTTACTGATATTTTTCAGTTACGTACAAAACTGTTGCTCAGGTGTGTTGTGTTGGTGTGAGTCTGTGGTGTATTGGTGTTCTGTGGTGTATTATTGTTCATAGAGTTAGTTCCTAACTAGGTTTCAAATATAGTAGGCCTATGTGACTGTGAGTTTGTTTTGACGTTTACAATGTGTTGTGGATAGTTTTTGTGGTATTTTTATGTCTCATAGTTTTCTGTTGTGTTTGGTTTGTAGCTTTTTTGATGTAGTGTATGGTTTTTAGATTAGTGTCTGTATCGGTGTGTGAGTGTAGTGTTTTTTGTATGTATATGGTGATTTGATTTAGGTCTTGTCTCTTATGTGTTCTTTGTTTCTTGTGGTAAAGTTTTTCTCTGTTTGTCCTATGTAAAAGCTGGGGCAGTCGTTGCTTGTGATCTTGTATACTCCTGTCCTGTCGTGTTTATTCTGGTGTGTTTTTGTACTGTAAGGTATTTTATAGTTGTATTGAATGTTTTAAATGCTACTTTGTATTTAAGTTTGCAGAGGGAGGAAGTTATTTTCTGTGACGTGCTATCGTAATATTTTAGTGTTACGTTTTTGTGCGTGTTATTGTTGTTTTTGTTGTGTTATGTATGTACTGTTTTTTGCACATTAGGTTATCTATCAAGGCGTGTTTGTATCCGTTTTTATAGACTATGTATTGTGTTGACTTCGTTTTTTATTGTGTTGACTTTGTTTATTTTGTCTTCATTGTGCATGGGTATTGTGATTAGTCTGTGTATCATGGAGTCTAAGGCCGCATGTTGGTGGTGTGTGGAGTGATTGGAAATGTGTATAGCTCTGTCAGGGGTGGTAGGCTTCCTGCATATTTTGAATGTGTGTTTGTTGTTTTCTCTTGTTATCGTGAGATCTAGGAAGTTGATTTTGCTCTGTTGTTCTGTTTCCAGTGTAAAGTTTATATTGTTGTGTGATTTTTTAAATGTATTTGTGGAAAGTCTTTATTTCTCTTATGTTGCCGTTGTATAGGATTAGGATGTCATCTACGTATCTGTAACAATATATTATTTTGTAGGTGTATTTTTTTGTTGTTTATGATATTTTTTTCTAGATTGTGTATGTATATTTCTGACAATATGCTTGAGATGGGGGATTCCATGGGTAAGCATTTGTTGTGTGTGTAGTATTTGTTGTTGCATGTGAAGTAATTCTGAGAAGTGATTGTTTCTGTTAATGTTATTGTTTCTTGGGTTTTTTTGTCTGGTGTGTTCTGTTTTATTAGGATTTGTTTGAGTAAGCTTATTGTTTCTTTGTGTATGTGTTGGCTATGTTGAAGATGCAAGTGCAGAGTTAAGTGGTAGGCATATGTGTGTGTGTTTTTTTTTCTGAATGAGATCTGTGTTGTTTTTAGGCTAGTGTGACATTTTTCCTTATTATTTTGTCGAAGTGTTTCGCGATTTTGTGTGAAGAGGCTGATGTGTTATTTATTAGTTGGCGTAATGGTATATATCTTTTTTGTGTATTTTAGGTAAGACGTAGAGTGTTGACGCTAGTGGTTTAATTTGTGTAAGGTGTCGTTTTTGTTCATTACGCATGTGCATTTATTTATGTGTTTTTAAATTTGTATGTCGTATATCAGTAATTAGGGGATTTTTGCCAAGTTGATACCGAAAGTGTAATAAATATTTGAAGTTGTGTATTCATTGTTAAAGCAATTGTTTTTTTTATAGAAGAAATTATAATACTAGTATATAAATAAAATAAATAGGCCTACTATATAAAATAAATTTAAAAAAAATAATTTTACTGTCTACAATTATTAAAAAAAAACATTTTATGTTGCAACCACAAACGTACGTAAATTTTTGGATTTTCATTTAATTTTTGATTTTTTATGATTTTACGGTTATTTTTCTCACAGCACGGTTTACTCATCAGGAGTTTCTCAGTAAAACATTCATTCACTCATCTATGTTTTCAAATGGACCGAAGTACTTTCTTCTTAATTTATTCCTTAAAAAAACCTAGAATTTATTTTAAAACCCTTCACATCTAAAATTTTATATTATCAGGCTGTTTATCATGGAATATACAGGTTTGTTAGGTTTGTTTCTATTTTTCCATTTGATGAATACGATTTATATTTCAAAATATTCATTTGGGTGTGATGGGAGAATATTTGATAGAGACGTTTTATTTTTCAATAGCAAGAATGAAAACTGTGGCTTGTAAATCCCATTCTTCTTCCTACGTCACATCCGTTAAAGTGAATCACAGAGAATGTGGTGGGAACTAACACTTCCTTCTTTACGCTGTTAGATGTTATCGCTTCTATTACTTTGCTTAGTAAGTATTTGCTTTTTTTGTACCTAACCAACCTCGTATACTTCCATGAACCTTTAGCGCCCCATATCACTTGGAGCTCATATTTGTGTTGGGAGCTATTTTCGGTCTAGACCTGTTCTCTTATTAATTGAATTTAACTTGATGTAGAAAGGACTCTTCTAGAACAATTAGTAGTGTGAATATGATTTCTTTCATTTATTTCATTTCTCGTTTTCAAAAAGAGGTTCTCCCATCTAATGTTACAATTACACACACACACACACACACACACACGCATACACACACACACACACACACACACACACACACACACACACACACACACACACACACACAAACACACACACACACACACACACAGACACACACACACACACACGCACGCCACACACAGACACACACACACACATACACACACACGCGCCACACACATACACACCCACCCACACACACACACACACACACACACAAACACACACACACACACACACAAACACACGCCGCCCACACACACATGGCACACACACACACACACACACACACACACACACACACACACACACACACACACACACACACACACACACACACACACACACACACACACACACACATATATATATATATATATATATATAACTTACATTGGTTGTGATGAGTGTATATTTTAGTAAATGGTCCCTGGTTGAAAAACTATATATCTAATTGTTCTAGCCATTATGTAACTATTTTTTTATATTATAAAAAATTTATAGGAATTATAAATCAATTATTATTTAGAGTAGTTATTATTAGATATTTATTATTAGTTATATAGATATTTAAGTTCAACGTGGATTATTATTATATTGTTTCAAAACATATGGTTTAAAATTTGGTTAATTAGTGAACGAATATTTGCCATTAGCAATGAAAGTTACCATTATGAAAGTTAGCAATGGAGGTGTTATAATATTTAATATATTTTAAAATTTTTATCTTCACAAATAAATGTCTTTTAATATGGCTACTTTATGTTTTTTTCATTAAAAGCAATGTAGTTCAAATACAAATACTTGATTTCTTTCTATGCAGATAATATAAACTTTTTAATTGATTGTAGATAAAGAATACAACCTCTTATTTACTGCATTTAGAAATTTACAGTTCCGGTTTGTGAGTCTGCCCTCAACCATGTTTCAGATATTTATATTTTACCACCGAAACATTAACTGAGCTTCACCTTCTTCAGTAATTATGTAAAACTAAATTACGTCACAGTTGATATAAAGACTTACTGAGACATAATCGTCATTACATAATCGATCATTACTATCTAGGTAACCACTATAATAGGTAGGGCTTGGTGGCGAGAATTTTAACTCTAGGTTTTCAACAATGTGGTCGGACAGTATACGTTACTTACATTGTGTTTGATGAGCAAGTGAACCCTAAACTACACTTATTCACCGAAATATAATTTGGATTGTTTGTTAAATTTTCTTGGTCTGCCCAATAACCAAAAGTTCTTTTCGAAATCTACAGAAAGCTATTAAAGACAGAGACAGTTCCGAATAAATCAGAAATCAAAATATGTTTAATACAATTAGTTATGACAATATTCGTAACTAACTCTGACTGATACAGTAATTTTCTTTAAACAAATGAAATGTTTTAGTAGTTATATGCCTATTTGCTGAGAATTAAATAGTGCAATAATTATTTTAAAAACAAGTTGCACCTCGATTTAGTAACTATTTCTTCCTATTAAGTGCAAGAATCTTGACACATAATGTGCATGTGTATAATGTGCATGGCATGTGCATGGGGACATTGTTTGAAACAATAGAGCATTGTTCTTGCCCTAAGTAAAGTATGTGCTCATGTTAACTTACTGAAGTACTCCGAGCCATCTTGTTTTATGCAGATTTGCAACAACTGGAAATGTTAACTTACACACTGTTGCCCTAACTTTACACATTTCTAAGTCATACTCTTGTAACATCTAAATTCATAGTTTTAATTTTCAAAATAAGTTTTTGAGATTCTGTTTTGTGTCAATCTAAATAAAACATTTAGCGATTTTAATGGCTCTATAATACTGAAATCAAACGTAATACCGTTCATGCATATGACGATAGCTATGATTAGACATTTGCTATATGCTCTGATTTAGAATGTCATTATTAAATTGTTTTTTATTATTTTTAACCTATAATCTATATGTAATAAAATTTATTTCAATGGAAATTCCTGTCATCAGTGGCAAGTAATTTCATAATAATACCATTATTATAGTAGGCCTAAGTGGTGGAATTTAATTTCTCATGACACTATGGAAGAAGATCAGTGATTTCCCATATCAAGTACAGAATTGCACTATCAGGCTGTATCAAGTAATATTAAAGTTGCACTATATTATATTACTAATATGTCATATTTACACTACATATTATAGTGATATGCATATAAATATGTTTACTATTATATAAAAAGTAATAATAATATAGTAATAACTGTAGCGTGTACGTTATAATCTCTAACCTATTCTAAAATCTAGTTACATGCATTGCATAATCTATTGAAATTTCTTACTTATTAAAACATACATCTATGAAAGCTAAATGTATGCGATAAATATAAAACTCAGCAATATAAATAAGGTAAAATCTATCAATATAAATTTAGACTAAGGGAGCGAAATGAACCAAACTGTCGGAGAGTCGTCGAGGACAGACGAAAGAACGTTATGTCAGGTCAGTATCTACCTGTTGCCATAGTAACACGCTGTTACTCTGTAGCTATGGCAACGAGTTGTTTTTTAAAGCTTTTATTTAAGCTTGTTTCTTGAGTTTTGCTCTCTTGATCACAATTCCATAAGAAAAACACATCGTTGAAACCTCTAAAGCATATTTGTTTTACTTATATATGATTTTAAAGGTAATGGACTGAAAATAAAGATTTCAGATTTAAAAAAACCTTGAAATAAATAGATCGAAAACATTGATTTAGTTTATGGTTTTTAAATAGGTCAAAAATTAGTTAAATACGATATCGTTCTAATTGCTTTTGGGTGAATGTATCTATTAGAACTTAACGTTGCGATTAAATGTTTTCCCATCTAAAAATGTTTAACATTTAATTTTAATAAATGCCCTCATAATTCAAATAGTTTCTTTAATTACAACATTAAAGACATACTTCGAAATGAACTGATAGTTAGGAAAATTATAGTTACACTTACACCACTTCGATCTCCCTGCCTTACCTGAAACAAATCAAATTATAAGTTAAGGTTGCATTAGCTCAAGTTAAATATAAACTTATGATTAGATTATAATTTACCTTTCGCTTTAATACTAATTAAGAAAACACACTCACGTCTTGGGAATATTCGATTCAGCTCTTGTTGTGCACTTGTTGGAAGGAAACTTGTACAGTTAATAACATGAAAACATATGTGACAAGAATAACTCTCGTAAGATATGTTATACAGCTGATTAGTCTATAGTGAGTCCTAAATTAAAAGTAGTATAAAAAACCCGTAATATTTTTTAATGATTAGTGACATATTTTCTTAAGGTTGTAATTAAAATCATTTATAAAGCCATATATCATAGGCTACGATCGTGCATTGTTATTTAAAGAGTAAAATGTCTGCTGTATACAGGTGTAGGCCTGTAGTCCTTACAGGTTGAACCTATTAGGACTGTTGCCCATGCACAGATTTACAAAGAACTATTGAACGCGCACAGATCTACAAGGGCTATTGCCCATGGAAGATTTGCTACTAGGTAACATTTTCTACACAGATAGTTCCGGCTTACTCGTTGTCTACAGATGTATAAGCGAACTCCAGCTAAAATCAGTAAACCGGTCGCATGAAAGTTCTCCTTCTTCAGACTGTAAACGTCTGTTGCAGTGAAAGAAGAAAGTATCCAAAAATAATGTCGCATTTTTCCATTCGGTTGCATTCGTTCACTTTTTATTCACTCAGATTACGACAGTTTTCTGTTAAACAGATTAGTCCTAAGGATGTTGGTACTGTTTGCCAACGAAAAGCTTTGAATTGTTAAATTCAATAAATTATTGTTGTATTTGTATTTCTCTTATTTTTTTCAAATATATATATACAGTGAACATATTTTGTCTTTGTATTCTATAAAACAATTTAGTAGGAATGGCGGAAAAGATTGTTTCTTTGTAATTGAGAGGGGATTGTAAGTACAAAGAAATCTAATGAATCGTGATTCTATTTACTTCCCATACGTTGAGATGCGTCAGCTGTTTGTGTCCTGGACAGATATTCTTCAAAGCTAGGGTTTGTGTTTGAAAACGAAATGTTTTGGTCAAATATATTTGAAATGCTCCTGTGTAGTATTTTGGAAACGATGAAGAAACTTAATGCAATTACACTAACCTTATACTAAAAAGAAGTGGTTTCAATTTTAATATTATTATACAGAAATATATATACACGTAAAACAAAGAGAGTGAGATCTAACTACCTTTCAAGGCCTGATGATAACTCTACTATAAATCAGTCTATAAAATCGTATAGATTAATCAAGAGTTGTTGATATATTTTACATTATAAAACTAAAAAATTCAACTCATAACAAGAATCAGATAAAATACAATAAAATATTTACATTTAAAGACATATGAGGAAAATTAAAAAAAACTATTGCACATTACAATAGACTGTAATCTAAATTATATTTGTAACACGTCTAATGAAAAATGAAATGTAAAAATAATCCTCGAATTTCAAAACAGAATAATGCCGTAAATTCTCCGGTTTACTTAATCCGTGCCAACCCCGCGACAATAAATTTACCTCGTCGCCACGTAAAGGGAAATAAGCAAACATCACGAGTTATATGGTAGTGTAATTCGTTTCGCCTTAAACAGAAATTAATATGACGGCGGTTTTAAATGGAAAACGCTGAGCTCAGCCCTGCTTGCTTTTAAACACTGCTGATGCTCCAATTTTCTGTTTTTAATTTTGTACTAGATTTTTTTTAATTTCATATTTATGTTTTGCAGTGTAGTTAAATGGTTGCATAAGGATTATGATAAGATTATTCTTTGTACACCTCAGATTGTTATAGTATCCATGCAGATAATAGCCGCCAATAGTATTTTCTTTGTAGAATTTTTAACACCTAAACAGACAAAGCTTACTCAATATATGAAATGGATTATCATAGGAGACCTATGATTATATACAACTGTATTTTAAAATAATTTAGAATTACATCAAATACTGAAATATTCTTCCTTCAGTAAATTATTTATTATTAAAGATTTACAGATCTAGAAACAGTACCTTCTGTGCAAATTAAAAGTTTTATCTAAATTTTAATCTTGTGTGTCTTCAACACTGTCTCAGGTAATGTTCAGGGTAAGGAACCCATCTGGTTTATTTTTATAAATGTCAAAATTTGTATTAACTAACCTCTAGTGAAGGAAAGTCATTATAACCCAAGGGAATTCTTATTAGTATCTTGATTACTTCTATTTTTGTGGAAAACGTTTATGGAAAATTCCAATGTAAAAAATAAAATTTTGGACTGAAGCCCAGAAAATTAAAAATGATATAAAAATATGCTCATTTGACTTTATTTTCAGCAAACACAAAACATTATAAATTCAAAGTCTATTAAACACTACAGAGTTTATTTATAAATTAGAAAAATATGTTATACTTTATTTACAATATTTGTAAATTACAATAAAAACTGTAAAGTAAATATGGATATTTTCGAAAAAGAATTTTAATAATGCAGGAGGTAACAGTGCATCCCTCAACTGATGAACTGGCCCTTCTAGCTCCCATCGGATATCCAAAAAAATATACTAAAAATGAGCCCACATTACTTGTTAGCCTTTTTTTAAACACAATGTTTTCTAACCTTTTACGTGGTAGGTAGAGTAATAGACTATATAATTACGTAATATAAAAACACTGTTTATTTTAGGACGTTTTACGTAATGTAAAATGTTTGTTTTTATAAACATTTATAATTTTGAATTATCGGGCCTAATTTTATTTATTTATTATTATTAATAAAACCATTGCTTAGATATTTGTAAATCTACAGGCCGAGGCTTGCTGTGTTAAGGGATACCGTTAGTTTAATAGACAATAGGGGGTTTTCAAAGGTATAGAAAGTTCTAAACTGTGAATGGTGGTCGAGGAAAGAGCTCGAGGAGGCGAGGGAGGAGTTCGAGGAGGCGAGGGAGGAGTTCGAGGAGGCGAGGGAGGAGTTCGGGGAGGCGAGGGAGGAGTTCGGGGAGGCGAGGGAGGAGTTCGAGGAGGCGAAGGAGGAGTTCGAGGAGGCGAGGGAGGAGTTCGAGGAGGCGAAGGAGGAGTTCGAGGAGGCGAGGGAGGAGTTCGAGGAGGCGAGGGAGGAGTTCGAGGAGGCGAGGGAGGAGTGCAGTTGTAGGCTGTCGAAGAGGAGTCTAACCCTGTTAGCCAGAGAGACAGGAGAGGATTGAAGAGGAACGCAACCGTGTATCACAACGGGAATACAGAGGAACTGTGAATGGTGGTCGAGTTAAGGTCAGGTTAGCCGGTCGAGGAAGGAGTTCGAGGAGGCGAGGGAGGAGTTCGATGCGGCGAGGGAGGAGTGCAGTTTTAAGGCTGTCGAAGAGGAGTCTTATCCTATTAGCCAGAGAGACAGGAGAGGATTGAAGAGGAACGCAACCGTGTATCACAACGAGAATACAGAGAAACTGTGATAATCATCCAAGCTAGTCAACAAAAAGTAAATCCTTAATTATTAATTATTTAAAATTCATGTAAAATTTAAATTACGAGTATTATCACGGTGTTACCAGATTTCTCCTAGCACGTCGCATTCTTTCTTAGCAGCATAGGGGACTTTATTTTATGAAATAACCGCGTAAAAAGCCATCGAGTAGATATTTCGAAACCGACATAATAAGTAGAGTTATTCATTACAAGCCAAAACACAGTAACCTCGGACATATATATAAATAGATTTGACATAAGTTGTATCTAGGATAAAATTAGATCTAAGACAACTGTTAATTTGTAAAGAGTTCTTGCTGTTTGTGTTACCCTTGAAGTTAGCTAGCAAAATTCTAAACACTTATAAATGTAAATTAGTAGTAAACTTTTAGTAAATTAAAATAAATTTAAGAATCAATTATTTGTTGTTAAATCCAGAAAATCTTTATTTAATTTCAATCTGTTTACGATACAGATTTGGCACCCAACACAAGTTATTGAGAGTAATGTTTAATAATAATAATAACAAAAAAAAAAAATTAATATTTTATAATTCTTTTTTATAACATAAAAACCAAGGGGATATTATAATTTATAAGGGGATTGTTTAATGTTACAATATATATATATATTATAATTAATGACTAAAACGTTTTAAAATACAAGAATAGTTTAATATATTTATTTTTCAAAGTATTTCGCAAATAAAATAAGTATTAGTACCTTCAGGAAAAAATAATAATATAACAATATCTTTCCCATATTATATAATATTATATATATAAATATATGCAGTATGTGTTTTGAAATATCAATGGTCGATTAATCGATTAATAAAACAGTTTACAGGTTAATTTATGCTTCATGAAAGTGTACTACTACACTGCGCCTGACACAGTCAATAATATTTCTTCAAAAAATGCCTGCTTGTTGATAAAGTTTATTTTGTTATTGCTTTCCTACAGTTCAACAGCCTTTCACTTTTATTTTACCCCTTTAATCAAGTTTTAATTACAAATTTCCCTTACATGGTAACTAATAAAGTAATATTAATACAAATTAACATGCATAGATTTAGCAAACAAGTGTCTCATTTAACATTTTAAACACGCGGCCGTCCCAAAAGTTGGTTAATTCCCAAAAACAAATTCAAGGGCGTTAATGATACCGCCTCTACGTGACTGCGGCTCGCTTCAAAGCGACGCCCCAAATTTGAGCGTCGATCCTTGAATAACAAAACTTCGTCGTAATTATGTAGTTCGTACGTTGTGTAACATAAATTAGGCTCTTCTCAAAGTGCTCGGGAATGAGATTAGGCAAGTGGTCGTGCAAAAGTAATTAAACACTTGCGTTTCTTAATTTATACGTTAAAAAACATGTTTTTGTAACTAAAATAAATTTATCTCTATGTAATCAATTCGGTGTTATTTTAAAATATTAAATATTAAAAAATATACACAGAGTCGGTGTTTAAAATTAATTTAAAATTTAACGTTTGATAAATTTTGATTTTACTCATTTAATTTATTTACTTAGAATCCGCATAATAATTCACAATACAAATATTCTGTGTAAATATATGTTTAAATAATCGATGTGTATATAATCGATATACTTTAAGCTCTGTAAGGTCCTATTAATAAATATGTCGCATATTAAATATTGAAAAAGCCCATTATGTCTTTTAAACTTTTGTATTAGATGTTTGCATAATAAATAATTTATCAAATATTTAAAAGTAATAAGTAATCTTATAATACTTCACGAACTTGAGGCTCTAACATCTTTGACAGCAATATCATAGCTATTATTGTTCTTTGCCGTTTATGGATCTTGTAAATAGCAAATATCATTGAAACAAATAGCCTGCTAAGAAAATAACGATTTTTAGAAATTCTTGTAAGCACTGTAAATGATTCAAGATTTGTCCCTAATCTATTGGTCTAGTCACACGATCAAGCTGTACTTCACTGCTACATCTCTACTATAGAGACTCATAGCAGTAGACAGTTTGCCTAGTGGATCTAATCTCTTCTGATTTATTTCTTATTTAGAATTAGCAATATGACCACAAAACCAAACCAAAATAACTAACTAAATATAAATCAGCACCTTATGAAGATTTCATTTACCGATATAAACATCTTCAGAGAAATTATAAATGTCAATAATTTACAAATTTTCTAAAAACTCAACCTCACTGTTACAATCCTAGCCCTTTAAGTTGGACTTCTGTATCGTATTAACACGTGTTACAGTGCAAATTTGTTTATCGAAGCATATTTCTTTTAAGATGGTTACCTGATAATTGAAATGTAACAAAAAGTTATAATTTTTATTAATTAAGTTTATATTCTTGTCGTTTTTCTATTATGTACAAACAAACTATTAGACTAATTTGTTTAATTGCATATTTCGTGTCAATCAAAAATCCTTTAAATTACATCATTCAATAGCACAAACTAGCGAGACATGTGTACAGAATAGCGTCATTTTTAGGCTAATCGTATATAGAAAATATTACATAAAATATACATAATATTATATACATAGAATAAATTGAACCGAATGACTAGCTAGTAGTATATAATTAAGAATGTGATGGACATACTAAGACAAGTCTATAACGTTGGACTTAATATAATTCAACATTCTTATCGTGTACATTTCGGCCCCAAAAGACACTTCTTCAGTTGCCCTACTCATGTGACTAATCTTCCTACAGTAGAAAATATAATTTTAAATTATAAATGTACATAGAGATATTTATCAACATGAATTATAATGTGTATATTGCAATAAAAAATAAAATTGTTACTAGAGTATAATGGAAGGAAATCCTCGTTCATATGTCCAGAGTCACGTTAATTGTGTAGCAGATTACTTATTTCCTATCGTGTCAAAGCCTGACGCACAGTTAAAGATATAGTAAAAGGAAATAATAAATAAAAACATGGGGGGTATTTTCTAGGTAAAAATATAAAACGTAAACAATATATATATATATATATATATATATATATATATATATATATATATATATATATATATATATATATATATATATATATATATTACGATTATGAAAAAACCATAACGCCAACCATACTATTGACAAAAACGATATCTAGCGGTAAAACATTCTGTGTTTAAACTGGAACAAAGAATACAGGTGTAAATTTCCCTTTATACCTAATCTTTGCTAACCCTGAAACAATAAATTTACCTCGGCCCTACGTAAATGGAAATAAGCAAACATTACAAGTTATGTGCTGCTGAAGTTGGTTTCTTCTTAAACAGAAATTAATATAGCGTCGGTTTTAAATGGGAAACAGTAAATCTGCGGAAAAGCTGAGCCCAGGTCTGAAACGGCAACGCTTATAATCTGCTGATACTCAAATTTGCGGAAAACTGAAAATACAATGTTGTTTATTACATTCGAATTTCGTTGCATAATAAAGGTTGTTAAGAGAAATAATTGTTGCCAATAGCTTTACACACATTGATAATTCAGCGAGTGAGGATTAGTAAATTGTTAATTAGTATTAGTCTCCATAAAATCATATGCAGAGTGTTTTTGTCAGTGCCTAAAACCTGTAAGGGTTACAGATCGTAAAAGTATTTTTTTAAAGTAAAGAGATCGTAATCATAAACATTTTTCGGCTTTATGTGGCATATAACTTAAAAGTGTTATTATATGGAAATACTGCTTAATACTTTCTGATTTACCTTTTTGAAGGAAATATATTGGCACTTTTTATTTTATTTTTACTTATATAATACACCGAATCCCAAGTTATGGGTTTATTTGTTAACAAATCAATCTCAATTCGTTCTTAACTGTGAATGTCAACAAACTCGGAGCGGAGCGGAGATGCATCTTTTCGGACGGAGCCGATCTTAACCGAATAATCCCGATGTTGCAGGTCGTTAGCAACAAAAAAGAGCCTTACGGCACTGTCTAGCTGTTTCAGTCTGTTTGGACCTTCCAATGCTTTCTCGGAGATACGTCACTGCGTGTTGCAGGTTTTCCTACAACCAGGCCGAGCGAGAATGTCTATGACTGAGTGAATGGTCCCTTGGTCCCTGTGGTTCTGACGTTTTTTTAAAAATTATTTTAATGCTCTAGCAGTGTACATAAATCTTAGATACAAAATAAATTTATTTTATTTTGTTATTGATTTCTGGTTTGGAGGCTGCGCAACCATATAACTTGCACACCAGCTGCCACTGGTTTTTGAGAAAACATTGTTTAAACGACTTGATTATGTGGTTTATTATATAATGTAGGTTTCTCACGCTAGTTACCATAACTAAATTTTATAAGTTTTAGTGAAAAATTTGAATCTTTTGAACATCGAAAGAAATCATTATCGATTTGAGTTCAGAACGAACGCTGCGTGTTTGAATAACGATTTCTGTGGGTAAACAGAGTCTAGCAACCTATCGCAAATATTTGATTAACTATTGAAGTCTTTGTTCCTCTCTTCTCCATCCAGGCTTCTGCAAACTGACCATTGTCTGGAAAAGAAAGATGGCAACAATGTAAACACTTCCGAGACTAATCCAACCTTAAGATTGAGACAATATTTGGGCACAAAATGTTACCCTATGTAGAACTTTTTTTTTAATACTCGCTATTTGTCTTTTATAGTCAGTACAGGCGCGTATCCAAGGGGGGGGCGATGGGGCGATCGCCCCCCACCCTCAAGAACTTTGGGTTAAAAATAGACAATATATTATTAAATTAGGACTTTCTATTAAATTGGTCTTTTACTTAAGTTAATTCGTCTTTTATTGTAAATAAAAAAATATATTTTAATTTTTTAATTTGAAAATGTGACGCGTTTCCTCGGCATACCCTCGTAAACGTCTAAACGTTTTAACAACAGATAGCGCTAGTGAAGCTTAGTCTCGAACATATGATTTTCAATACGTAATTTTGCAAGTGTAATATTCGCAGTTGACTCCGGAATTGCTCGTGTTGGAAGAATAACTACTTATATTAATTAATAAACCATTTTTATAATAATAGCTTGTTATGAAATTAATAATATACTTTAGCCATAAGTGTTATCGAAACTGGAATAATTATTTATTAAAAAGTCTAATTTGCTACGAATCTTTATCACGTTACCGATTTCTAACGCAAGCGTAGAAAGAACTTTTTCTGTTCTATGTTTTTACATACAAGCACGCGCGCGCGCACACACAAACACACACACATACATATTATATATATATATATATATATATATATATATATATATATATATAATGCATCGATCGCCCCCCCCCCCCCCCCCAAAGCAAGTCGCTGGAAAAAATATATCTGTAACTTTACCAAATTCACAAAATCTTACTTAACTTTTTGAAGCCGAAAATGTTTCACGGAACATATTCAGAATTTATAAATAATTAATTATGTTAATTTATAACAAAAATGTTGTAGTTTGGTAAAATCGTTATTGTTTTCATTTTTAAACTGCTTTACTCCTAAACCTAAATAAATCATTGCTATTTTAAATTATAAAACAATTATATTCTTAAATAAATGATGTTCTTACTGTGGTAATTGAACACTCTCTCCTTGCATGTGTAAAAGATACCATTAAAAGAGAGAACTCTTTTTTTTAACTTCTCAAAATGATAATGGTTGTGTTGCAAGTAAAGTTTGTTCAACTTGCGTTTCAATTTACTAATTAAAAAAGTAATGAATTTATTATCTCATCATTTAACTCTTCCTCTTATTTTCAACTTATATTCTTAGTCCCACTTAAAGTGCTGATAGTCAATCTGTTTTAATTAAAAACCTTGGTAAAATATTCAGTTCATCTAATAGAATTTTTCAGTCCATTTCATTCATAAGCTCGGTTATTTAATGTAAAATGTTTGATTTAGTAACAGCTGAACACTTCAATTTAACCTGTTATTCCATAGCTATTTCAAATTTATTTTTATTAGTACAATAATGATGTACTATAAGTTACATTACTACGGATTGCTGGTTGTATACAATATCAATACTACTATTTTGTAATATATATAGGCCTATATATATATATATATATATATATATATATATATATATATATATATATATATATATATATATTATAAATATAAAAGAAATACAAATACAAGAATAATTTATTGATTTATACAATTCATAGCTTTCCCTTGGCAAACCGTAACAACATCACCAGGAATAATGAAGAATATCAAACATAGAACTAACAATATGTAAAGTATATACAAAAGAAAGTGATGAATCGTGCTTCCATGAAATGTTTATATCAGTACGGTATGCAAAGTAAATGAGTTGTGCTTTCAAGAAATGTTTATATGAGTACAGTATGCTAAGGAAATGAATCGTGCTTCCATGAAATGTTTATATCAGTACGGTATGAAAAGTAAATGAGTCTTGCTTTCAAGAAATGTTTATATCAGTACGGTATGCCAAGGAAATGAGTCGTGCTTTCAAGAAATGTTTATATCAGTTCGGTATGGTAAGGAAATGAATCGTGCTACCAAGGAATGTTTATATCAGACCGGTATGCTAAGGAAATGAGTCGTGCTACCAAGAAATGTTTACATCAGTACGGTATGCCAAGGAAATGAATCGTGCTACCAAGAAATGTTTATATCAGTACAGTGTGCTAAGGAAATGAATCGTGCTACCATGAAATGTTAATATCAGTACGGTATGCAAAGTAAATAAGTTGTGCTTTCAAGAAATGTTTCTATCAGTACGGTATGCTAAAGATATGAGTCGTGCTACCAAGAAATGTTTATAACAGTACGGTATGCAAAGTAAATGAGTCTTGCTTTCAAGAAATGTTTATATCAGTAAGGTATGCCAAGGAAATGAGTCGTGCTTTCAAGAAATGTTTATATCGATACGGAAATGAATCGTGCTTTTCTCGACTCTCTCCCACTCTCTCTCTCTCTCTCTCTCTCTCTCTCTCTCTCTCTCTCTCTCTCATATATATATATATATATATATATATATATATATATATATATATATATATATACATAAATTATGGGTATATTGGCAGTACACGAAGCTTTGAAGATTTCAAAATATAGGAATGAGGATTAAGTAAAAGCTTCCGAATAATTTTCTTGGTAATGAAATGTACAAGATTCATAAATATTTAACAAAAAAGACGTCATCAAATATAACCTAATATTTATTTTTTCAATTTTTTTTTTACTGCTGTTCAAATTTGGAAGAAGAAACCTTGTAAACGTTTCATTTCAATCAAGAACAGACTATAATATAAATTTACTGAATTGTATGGGGACTTCACTTGACTAAAAATCATTAAATACATTAACTTGTATATGTTAAATTGTATAAAACTTTATTTCTTTGTTAAAATTACTTTCTTGTTAAAATACGTCGTTGTCAGGGTCAGTACCAGAGTTATTAGGTAATATATCATTAGTAGCACGGCTATAAATTAGCAAATTTGTTTGACATGAAAATCCATAAATTATTCAAAATAATGTACTAAACCGGTTTCCTGATTTTCACAAGTAAAATTGCAATTATGTAGTCAATTTTAGGAGCAAAAAGGCCGCAGGGAATTTATGTTTACTGTTGTAAACATTGATGGTCATTTGTTGTTTACCACTTCATCATTTAATGAGTGACGATTATCAAATTGTTATATACATATACAAATACACATGTAATACACACTAATAAATAAATAAATAAAGAAATATATATATATATATGTGTGTGTGTGTGTGTGTGTGTGTGTGTGTGTGTGTGTGTATGTGTGTGTGTGTGTGAGTGTGTGTGTGTGTGTGTGTGTGTGTGTGTGTGTGTGTGTGTGTGTGTGAGTGTGTGTGTGTGTGTGTGTGTGTGTGTGTGTGTGTGTGTGTGTGTGTGTGTGTGTGTGTGTGTGTATGTGTGGGTTGTGGTGTGTGTGTGTGTGTGTGTGTGTGTGTGTGTGTGTGTGTGTGTGTGTGTGTGTGTGTGTGTGTGTGTGTGTGTGTGTGTATGTGTGGGTTGTGGTGTGTGTGTGTGTGTGTGTGTGTGTGTGTGTGTGTGTGTGTGTGTGTGTGTGTGTGAGTGTGTGTGTGTGTGTGTGTGTGAGTGTGTGTGTGTGTGTGTGTGTGTATGTGTGGGTTGTGGTGTGTGTGTGTGTGTGTGTGTGTGTGTGTGTGTGTGTGTGTGTGTGTGTGTGTGTGTGTGTGTGTGTGTGTGTGTGTGTGTGTGTGTGTGTGTGTGTGTGTGTGTGTGTGTGTGTGTGTGTGTGTGTGTGTGTGTGTGTGTGTGTGTGTGTGTGTGTGTGTGTGTGTGTGAGTGTGTGTGTGTGTGTGTGTGTGTGTGTGTGTGTATGTGTGGGTTGTGGTGTGTGTGTGTGTGTGTGTGTGTGTGTGTGTGTGTGTGTGTGTGTGTGTGTGTGTGTGTGTGTGTGTGTGTGTATGTGTGGGTTGTGGTGTGTGTGTGTGTGTGTGTGTGTGTGTGTGTGTGTGTGTGTGTGTGTGTGTACTCAAAACTAAACGTTATTAACAAAGTCTACGGATTTTTAATTATTTTTAGAATATTTTATATAGATTTAAAAGATTAAGGACAAAACATTGCGTAAGTGTAAAGTAAATCCAAGAAAAAAAATTAACAGTGTATTGTGGGTGAATTAAACTCTTTTATGAGTTTCTTTCTATGAGTTTTAAATTTTAAATGAGTAGATGAGCATTAAATCAAAGACAAAGGTCATGAGCTATCTGTACAACAGGTGTTAACAAGTAATTTTTAATCGACTGTCTGTAAAAGATCAGTAATTTAGCCCAAGGTGAATTAGAAGAGACTACAGACGAAGTGGGAAAACTAGTTGCCCTATGACCGTAGGGAGCAAAGATTAAAGACATGTTTTATTAGGAACGGCCTACGGAAACAAAAATATAAAAAGATTGTCGGAAGTGTTTTTGGCACTCATTTACATCTTTGGAATCCAGACAAGAAGATGCGGCGAGAGACCATGACTGGATAAATACATAGTGTAGTCAAGTCATTCTGCTATTCGATGAGGTTTTCGAAAAATTTGATAAAATCACTGACAATCATAAATATAAGTACAAATACATAAGAAACGTATTAAAGAACAATATTAATATAAAAAATGGAATAACAATTATGAAACAAAAAGTAAAACGTTTTGTTGTAACATATTAAATCAGCATAAAATAAATAAAAAGCCATACATTTTAAAGTTAACACAGATCATTTATGAATTAAGGCATTACAATTCTAAAACAAGAAATAATGTTCACAGTTTTCCCTTATCACATCAGCGTAATCTAGAATATTATAAGCTCATAACTCTTAGGTAATATTTTACACTAGTCATTTTAATATTAAATATATGTTCCACTGTTTTCAAATCGTAAAATACTAAATAATTTACTGTTTTTGTTTCATTTAATTTATGTAGAGTTTATTCAATTTATAGTCTTAAGTGTTTTAAATTTTGTGAACATGTATGGTTTATAATGAAATGGTTTATATGTAATAGTTTCATGTAATGGATTATAATTTTATACAACCCCTCTAATAAAAAAAATAATAACGCATTTTTTCACGTTAAATTCAACTAGTTCTTTTACACCGAACTCCAACCAAAATTTCACTGGTCGCCTAATTTGTGTCGTTCGGTCTCCGTTTTAAATTTTCCTTTTACCACGACGAACTATTTTGTTTCTGACATAGAAATTGTTCTTCATAAAAATGCCGGCGGAGTATCGGCACCCATCAGAAAAAAAACAAAATAATGAGGTATAAACCCTAACATAGTACAAATGAATACCAGTAACGGTAATTCTCGGCAATGGTAGAGGACAACAAAACATAACTCAAGGAACTAGGATTCAACAACCATAACAGTAAATATTAAATGTTATACTTCCCAGGGGGTGGGACATTTATGGCAAGTTATGTTGATAAATAATAAACCCAGATTTGTGTTTAAGTATTGATGATTTTTAATATTCCATATAGGTTATGCTAATTTTACGACGAATGTTGCAGTTAATGTTGCAAATATGCTTTTTAATTTAAATGTAAGTAGTCTTATTTTAAAATTACGGTCGTTATTCATTACACAGATATTTTACTTTATAAAATGTATATCGCTACTTGATGACACTTTATTGTAGATAGTAATATTACAATATAGAGAATTTATTGATCTATTATTTATTTTATTGCCTCTATAACGATATACAATGTTTCAATCACAATCGCTTAGTCGTTTAGTTTTCGCTTCTCAGCTTGTGATTATATCTTACAATACTTGTTCTAGTTTTAGAAATCAGTTGCTTATTATATAAGAGTTATAAATATCTATTGAGTTTACTTCATTTTAAACTGTATGCCTACGAAATATACTCCTCATGAACAAGGTAACTATAACATCAAAACATATTTGAGTTTACCATAAGGTAGATAAATATTCTATAAGGATTTTCAGCTTAGTCATATAATTCAATATAGTCTGCGTACCTTTACATCTAATAAATGTAAAATATAATGAATCTAATAAACCTCAGTTTAATGCAGTTTAAAGTTAGGACACGATCACCATGCCAACTGTTGCTTGCGAATAAAGTAAAGCATTTTCCTGACAGGGTACACAATGACGTCATTCAATCTGTCTTGTTTCACAAGAAAAAATAATACGCTCAATCGCTGTTGAACTCATTGAACCTGAATTTTGAAACATCAACAGCAATTAAATAAAAATTAAATTATTTTAATGCTAATTTTAATAACTCTCAATCTCTAAATTGCTATCACTATAATTTCTTTAAATTTATTTAATTTATTTTACAATTAATTTCATTTAAGTTTTTTACCCTCAAAGTGATTTTAGTAAAGCTATAAACATTTCTTAAGAAGAATAAAAAATTAAAATAATTTAAAATCATTGCATTTAAATTAATTCTATTGGTGTTATTGTTTGATAGTTATTTTTGTTCATTCTATATTGGTACAGTTTTTAGAAATATTATTATTTTAAGTAAACAAGATAATAACTAGTAAAAGATAAATTGAAAAGCAATAAAATTTAATGTCGTTACTAACAAAACTTATTTTCTTTTCTTTTGATATTTAAACGAAATAATGTGTTTAGAATACTTATGTATTTATTATTTTAAGGGATTCTACTCCCCAAAGCAGACACAAATTTTAGTAACCAATTATTTAATGATTATCACACACAAACACACACACACACACACACACACACACACACACACACACACACACACACACACAAATACGCTGAATGTATTTTGAAAATTTTCATGTGGTTATTAAAATTTTTTAATATATTTCAGATGATAAAGTCAGTACACTTTTTGGAATTACGAAAAAACCAGCTATGCTTCAAATTTGTATTTAAATTTTATCAATGATTAATTTAGAAGAGAATTTTTTGCGTTTTAGTTAATTTTGTATTTGCTTACTTCTTAAGAGAATTAACAGTGTTTTAAGTAATAATCTCTTGATATCTTCATTTCCTGTTATTTTTTTGCCTTCAAATACTGGCATCTGCTACACGAGAGAAGTGCTATTTTAATATTGATTCATTTCATAAATGTTGTGTGTTTAACGGCACGTAATTTCTAAACCATTCCATTAATTAATATTTTATTTCCGAGTTAAATGACAGAAAAAATATTTAGTGTCCCGAAAGAAGTAAATACTTTGTACGCTGTGGAAAATTTTAAAATATTTAAACAAAATATTTATTTAAAGTTTCTCGGCGAATTTTTTTTCGTAACTATGCAATGCATTTTTAAATACGACAAAACTATTCCAAATATTTTATGTTTTTGAAACTTATCAAAATAAAATGACAACTACCTAAAATAAAAATGTCATTAGACGGGGTTATTTATTGTGATTTTTAATTTTGTAAATATATATAATATTTATTTAGAGATTAGAAAATTTATAGAATATTTTAAAGAATGTTTATACATTTTTTTCCATTCTCTACTGTGTTATGAAAATAAACTGAATTTGTCAATTTTATTTATAGTAACCTATTTTAATTTTGTTTGAAAACAAAAAATGTAAGCTTTAATAATCCAATAACAGTATAATCCCCAAACAATAAGAACCTGAAGAAAATTATATTTTTTCGTATCGTGATGCCATCCTATTTGTAATGTAAAATAGAATAGTGTTATTATACTTTGTTACATTTTTCATAATAGCAAAAGATCGTCATTTATATTATTACCCGTATGTAAAACTTAAGTATATTTAAATACATTTTAATATGTTGAAGCTTCTTAAATTTAAATTTAAATTATACGTTTTAATTCACCTTTTACGTACATAAATTGTACGTTAATGCTGCAAAGCCGTAGAGAGGGATGTTTTAGAATACAAACATTTATATACAATGTGCGTTTTTAAGTGAGTAAAGTTGTTACAAAAACTTAAACATTTAATCCCTTTGTTAAACAGTTTTATTTTTACATACATGCCTTTACTTTTACCTAGTTTTCTACATAATTTCTGCTTTGAATACTTTCTCCTTTGAAATCTGCCTCAAATGAAGACAACCATTGCAAAACAACCTTAATCGTCGTCGTGGCACTGAGCAACAAGTGGAAAGAAGATAGGTTTCGATATATGTCAATAAGCGTGATCTCTGGAATTGTGACAGATCGTTTGAGGTATAAAAAGTAACTGGAAACCAAGACTACTGAGTTTTGTAAGGGAGGGTGTGTTGCTTGTAGATTTTTTGACGTAATAAATTCTACAACGTAATATTTTCTAATGGTAAAAAACTTTTGCTGTCCAATAACCTCCGAACGTTTTCATATTGTATGATTTACGTAAAACGGAATTGTATGTTTCAATCTTAATAAATATCAAGGGTCTAGGCGTTTATACATTTAAACGTGTCAAGGGATTCTTTACTAAAAAACTGTAGTGAGAGACATGGATATAACTTTTAAACTTTTTCACATTTTGTTGATTTTCTAGTAAAGTTTAGCAGTTGATACTCATGGAAACAGACAGTCGAAGCTATGGGCCAGTTAATTACAACAAAGGAGATAAGCCAAACAGTAATTACTAAAGTTTTGAAAAGCCTATCTGTGCCCCCAGCAACAGTCGGATAGACAACCAGTGGTACGTGTTGTACTAACTTTGTGGTCAAGGTGAAGTCTACTACTAACTTTGTCGGCGTCACTGGTTATATCTGGGGGATGTCTCGGGGAATGTCGATGTACGTGTCTGTGGGCTTAAGACGTCTCTAACTTAGTTAAAGTAAAACTGAAATTATCTACACGTATAGCAATAGCCAAAGATATTTGTGTTATTACCTATAAATTAGCAATCAATACCCACTAAAATGACATAATATTTTCTACACAATTACTGTGTTTGATAAATTTACCCAAATAATTATAATACAAAATTTAATATTTAATAATTGCAAATTATTTATTAAACAAATATAGTAGACACTTTACAAATATATTACTTTAAAACATTAAATTAATTTAGTTACTAACTGGTTGAAGAACTATAAAGAAAGATACATACTTGATTCTATGAATCTAAACAGATAAACAATAATTTAGGATGGACTGAGGTTTTAATTAGGTTTAAGAAAAACCTTTATTTCATGTTTAAACATCCAAATTAATTTTTGAATAAAAAGTAAACAAAATTTATTCAAAACCAGGGTTTGTGCTCAATAACATTTAATTTTAGGATAATTGAAACGAATATTTAATAACATATTAATTTTATATTATTTTAAAAAATTAAGCCTATTTTTCAAAATATTTGTCATTTAAAATTTTATCTATGCAAACATATTTATAGAATGTATGGTGAATAAAACAGATAAATGTTATTTTACTGTAAAATAAGAAAATTAAACTTTTATTTAATAAAATAGATTATACAATACAACGTGTTGAATATAATAAAATCTGGCACATTGAGAATAATTTTTTTCACTCTGTGGGAAATGTAAATAGTAAGTTTCGGGTCACGATGTAACATTTTATTAGCACGAACGTAACTCACTCAAAACATACGCAATGAAAGTGACAGTCTAATAAAACAAATAACTTAGGTTTTCTAACAAACGTATCAGTGAATTAGAAAAAAGGGTTTGATTAGGTTTTGTATGTCCCAATCTATAGGATATATGCATTTTCAGTTTAGGTTTAGAGATTACATCTCTGTAGGAATAGATAGGTTAGGTCAAGAACGAAACACTCTACGAGAATGATTAGGTTAAGACCTAAGAGTTTATAGGAATAGTTAGGTTAGAGTTAGGACGGGAAAGTAATTTTGTATAGGTAGGTTAAGTGTATAGTAATTGTTAAGGTAGGTTAAGTGAGGTTGTAAATTTAATACAGTATAATTTTTTTTTATCTATGTTTAGACGTGAGCATACAAATCTATAAGTATGGTTAAGTTAGGTCAAGAACGTAACTTTCTACAAGAATGACTAGGTTAGGACGTAAGAGTCGATATTAATAGTTAGGTTAAGATTAGTTCAACTACGTAGCAATATATAGAAATGATTATATTAGTTTAGAGAATTAAGTCAACAATATATAGCACTGGTTAGGTTAAGTATGCACCTAACCTCTATTTCTGGAGGTTTTTTACTGAAATCTGAGGAGGTGATGCCATAATGGAAACTAAAAGAATTAGTTTTTAAGGAGAAATGAAAATATCCCCGCATTTAAAATATTTTAACAAAATGAAGTACCTAAAAAATACATTTTTGAAAACTCATTGGTGAATTGGTTAAATAAGAGAAACGCCCTCAAACATCAATAAATTTCCACTAAGCTTTTATAGATTTCAGTTAAAAGCAAAGTTTTAATTGGTTAAAACTGTCAGAATCGGTAAAAATTAATCCCATATACAAAACAGCAAGGCAGGTACAAATTTGTTAATAGGTTTTATGTTACGACTCAGAATGGTTGCTTATTATATAACGAAATCCGTTAAGTTAGAAAAACTGTAAAATATTTGAGCTTGTGGGATCGTAGCACACTATAGCTATCCAACAAAGGGTAGTCTAAAGTAAACCTTTCGGCCAAAAACTATTACTGCACGCAGCTGTAATCCATAAATATTAATATACTTCGAAAGGTCTCATTGTAGAAAAAGTAAGACGTGATTCTATAACTGGAGAGGTGATTTATTTGGACATTGAGGGACAATGCAGATTTATAGTGAAAAGTCTCTAAAAATGCAGAACAATCACGTTCAGCGAACACCTGTATCTTGGGAAAGTTCTAGAAGTTCCCACCGAACCCAAAGGGAAAACGATGAAGAAAGACGTTCTGATAGGGCAAAACAAATTTTAGCGGCATAAGGAAGCCAATCAAATTTGAAGAGGGGATGAAACCCGTACGGAAACAATCCAAAGGGAAACCACGAGAAAGTTTGTCAAGTTCCAGGACTCGAGAGAACGACAAGTTAAATATTGGTATCAAGTTTTAAATTAAAGTAAAAAAAAGTAAAGTCACAAAGTAAAAATATCAAGTTATAATAGCTGAGTGAGATAATCAAGTAGAAAGTGGAATTAATAAGAGAGATATTAAAGAAATAAAGTTAGTTACGGGATAGAAGCATTTACAGTGATAAGAGAAAGTGAAATTGAAGAGAAATATGATTAGGTGAATTTGTAGTCAGGTGAAACGAAACAAGAAACCACGCAAGCGGTAAGAGTCAACATCTATAAGTATTAATTTATCTTAAATATTTAAGGCATCTCTTTAAAGTAAAAAATATTAGGAGCTTTATAAACTTTATTAATTCTTTATTCAATAACAAGTCATTCATATTAAAACTTCATCAAATCGAGGTGCAGTAACCTATACACGCCTTAAGATAATTAAGGATTTATTAATTCAATAATAAATATAAGAGTTTTGTTGCCTACCGGCAAATGATAGCTAAGCACAATATTGTATGTATTGTTACCTGTAAATGCTACAATTTTGAACTGAAAAAAAATGTATCAGATATTGTAAAAACAAGTAGCTGCGTATTAATTTGAGTACCTTCACTGAAGTTGTTCTACAGGATCTTTGATACATACATCATTTTGCTTAGCTATCATTTGCCGGTAGGAGGGGAGTAGACTTAAAGGGTAGGGACGGCGTCTCAGTACGCGTCATGACATGCAGTTTGTGGTGTAAGTCGTGGCTTGATCGGGGCATCGTAAGCTCATAGTGGAAAAGTTTATTTGAAATGATGGATTCTTGATTGCAACACATCGTGCGTTTTGTATTCACTTTGCTATAGGTCGTTATGAACCCATGCACAAAGGATCAACAATTAGAAAATGAGTAACGACCTTTAGAGCATCGAACCAGCAAGCTGAATTAGGACTTCAACTCCACCGGGAAAGATGGATAAAGTGATGGCTTCAATTCACCAATCTCCCTGGCGTTCTGTTCACAAACATACCGTTTTACTTGGATTGTCTGCCAGTAGTGTCTGCAGAATACTGCATTGAGTCCTTA
This sequence comes from Prosapia bicincta, assembly GCA_036971475.1. Taxonomy (NCBI): domain Eukaryota; kingdom Metazoa; phylum Arthropoda; class Insecta; order Hemiptera; family Cercopidae; genus Prosapia; species Prosapia bicincta. The sequence goes on along the minus strand of JBAIZL010000001.1, from coordinate 51,852,129 downwards.
AAAAGCACCCATACAAGATGCAGATAGTGCATAAATGAACTGTAAACTACACGAACACATTATCCAATATGTGGGTCATCTCTTGTCTTTACGAGGAGACATTTGGTGGCCCCCGAGAACGACTGATTTAACCTCATGTGATTTTTTTCTATAGGATTACCTGAAGGAGAAGGTCTACATGCATCGTCTACGATACATTGATGAACCGGAGGCTGCCCTCACCGAAGAAATCAACGCTATTCACCCTATTATAAGTCGCCGAGTAAAGGACAAATTCTTAGATAAGCTTTGTCAGTGCATGGACAATGTAGATAGAAATTCACAAGTCATCATTAAACCAAGTCAGTTAAAACTGCATTATATGTACTTTCAAATAATAAAATTATTTTTTTGCATGTATCTTAGTTTTTTTTTACATATCTTATTGAAATAGGAAAGGTTATTACGAAACACCCTTTACACGTAGTTTCTAACTACAAAACTAACTAGAAGGAGGGAAAACTCTCTGGCGTTTTCCAACTGCCTCCTTTATTAGAGATGTCACAAATTGTCGTCGATTGTAAGTAAACCTCCAAGGACTACTAGTCTGCTGTACAAGAGCAACTAGTAATTAGAAAACAGAATTGTCAGCGATTTGTATTTAAGGAAGAGCCAAAAACTTTACATTCAGAAGATTTGTAAAATTATAAGAAAAAATCGAATTTAATTTAAAACCAATACAATCCATCAAAAAAATTTAAACCATTTCCATAACTTATATTACTAACGTATTACTCACGTTTCCTTAGTAAACACGAGTAGCTGTAACGTATATACCTAGATATACTGCGCTTTCTTTTAAGATTTTAATTATTTGTTGCATTTACGAGCATTGCCGTGGGCGTGGGTGCGCGTGAGTTATATTATTTGATGCAAATTATTAATGTAGATTGTAATGTTCGTTTAAGATTATCAGACACAAGTCTGTAAGCATTATCGTCTCGAAGAAGGGTCCCGTATCTGAAGCAAGCCTACTCTTTAATGGTAAATGTTTATCAGTCATTTATAAAAAATTGGTTAATAATAAGCGCATGTGATTAGTTAAGGTTAAGAAAAGTTTATAATGATCCTGTAGTATTGGAAACATTGCAAGAGGGTTCATGAAAAGCGTCCAAGAGGAATAAAGACGGTGAAATGTAGAGTTGTGACTTGGAGTATCTGTCTGTCGGCCTCACATCCAAGTCAGAGAATATAAAAATAGATAAGAATGTGGGGGGAGTCTAGAGAATATATGGTTTCGCCCAGGTTATTGGAGTATGTTTGGTTTCAACCTGGATGGCGAGAGGTGTATAGCCGATATCCGGATATTGCAAATTTATGAATTTTAGAAATACATGTGACAGAGTTATAATTAATTACCTTTTGAAGTAAATCACAATATTACAGAAATGATTTTTTTCTGAATAAAGATCATTCACTATAACCATTACGATTAGTTTCCATTTCAATTTAAATCAGTTATTTAAAAATGCATCTATTTTTTTCACATTAAGTTACTGACAAAAGGTAAATAATGCTTAGATTTATTTTTCTGATTTCGCACAGAATATTCCTTTTTGAAAAAAAATTGAACGGGTAATAAATTAAAAAAAAATAGGTTGGGTGCCAGGGCATATGGGAATATTTGGAAATGAAGCCGCAGATGCACTGGCCAGTGAGGGGTCCTCGACTCCTCCGATTGGCCCGGAGCCGGCGGTAGGTATTTCCAAATCCATGGTCAAAATTGCAGTGCGAAGGTGGATGGCTGAAAGACACTGTGAGCACTGGGTCAGGGTTGAAGGAATGAGACACAGTAAGCTAACCCTTAGGAAACCTTCCTTGGGGCTGCAGGAGAGTCTCATCTATCTGTCTAGGCAGGAATTGAGGATAGCCACAGGTCTACTCACGGGACACTATGGACTAAGGAAACATCTGCATAATATGGGTATCTTCAAAGATGAACCAGTGTGTAGGTTATGCAGGCAAGAACTGGAGACTGCCACACACATCATTTATGGACGTGAAGCACTTGCCGAGAGGCGCTTCATTCTCTTTGGTGATATCACAGCTCTGGAAGTGGATGCTGAAGGTAAAACACTAGTCAGGAAACTCCTAAACCTGGTAAGAGGGAAGGGACTCTTTGACTAGATCAGAGAGGTAAGTACAATATACCTAAGGTAGCAGTGCTTCGGGCAATTCAAACCCGCTCCCAAAATTATTAAATATATATATATATATAGAAAATCGTAACCCTTGATATTAATATTTAATGGTTTATTTTGTAACATGTAACTAAACCTGCTATAGGAAAAAGTATCGATTTCGGTTTATTATTTACAATCGCTTTTTATTGTTTGGATTGAGTAATGTTGAAAAGTGTTTGTAATATAGAAGAATCTATGAGGCTTTGGAAATTGTGATAAAGTATAGCAAATCTGTTCTTTTTTATATAAAACTAGTTTTTGAAATTGTGTAAAGCATTTCTTTTTTACAAATCAATATTTACTTAATTTAGCACTCGGGTTCTTCAAAAGTTATAAGAATATAAAATTTTGATCAAAGTTTTGGACAAATTTTGTATTACCTTGAAGATTATTTAGGGGAAGAAGTTTTACTGCAAAGGTGGATAAAGTAAAATCTTACGTTGTTCAAAATTAATAACGTAAACTAGAAAGGAAAATAAGACATCGTCATTGTAAAACTATACTTTGATCTGTTTACAGACATATAATTGTAATTAATAAACAAATAATTTTCCGGAAGCCTCTAAAATTGCTTGAAAGTTTTTTCTTGAAATTCATAAATGCTTGAAGCCTACATAACTAAAACTATTCATTGGAGACGTTGATATTATTTCTTAAAAAGCTCTCAATACATTTATCTAAAATGTCAAATAAAATCTGTACCAATCCATAACATTGGACTGAAATTTTGAAAAAAAAGTTAGGATTTTTGGTCAAAATAAATCATTTGTTATTTATAGTGTATAATAACTAACAACTGTTACCAATTCCCTTTTTTTAATATTTTTATTAGATAAATATAATAAGAAGCGGAATTAGTAATATAGCCAATACACCCTGGGTCACTTGTCACAAAATGAGTCAATGTAAAGGCTGCCACGGTCCAGGCTGGGATTCGTAGATCCTTTCGCTTCATCACACTAGCCTGGTTACAGTTCGTTACATATTTACACATTATTTTAAGCGCGAGGTTGTGTGTTGAAAGGGATACATTGTTCGTATGTCAGAACATATATATTACGCTACATAAAAAGGTACGTGACACAAAAAAAAACGGTAAAGGCTTTAAATATTCACAGCAATTTTTTAATATCTTTTTTCCTCATTCAATTCCCGTTTTAAAACAAATCGTTTTTATTATTTTTTTAGATAGTTTAGAAAAATCAACTTTGTTAAAAATAATACAGAAAATAAGTTGACCTTATTGTTTTAAATATAAGTTCCAAATTACCGCATCATTTTTATATTTTCCGGTCAGTTAACGATTAAAAAAAGAAACAGGCCTCGAAAAATTATATTTAAAATATTTTCTGAGATTTTTTAAAAAATAAACAAAAGAACTATATGTGTAACGTTTAAAAATTCTTCTGTAAATCAATAATTTACATATAAGAACTATAAAATTTTATTTTTAACTTTGACGAAAAGTGTTTAAGAACAATTTGCCCACGTTTCACTAGAATCCATCTAAGGTATATTGCTAGACTTCCTCTAGATTGATTTATAGGACAAGTAGAATTAGCTACACTGATGGAGGCTTTAATTTACTTGAAACTAATTAAATTGTTCCAAAAACATTTACATAATATATGTTTTTAAATATTTTTTCAAACTATTCCATTGAATATTGAATATTAACAAAATTTATCTTTCTGTATATGCTATTTTAATATTTAACATATACTCTGCTGCCTGGTTTCCCTCAGTCCCTATTTTCATCTTCTCCTTTTTTAAATTACTAGAATTACTCACATTTTTATGTTTGTTGTTTTTGGGTGTATGTTAAGAATTTATATATTCGTGAGTCCAGCCTTATATTCTTCATGTAAATTATTCGGCAGTGTGTCATGTCTCATCTAAAGCTAATATAATGCTTTTGCAATCTTTGAGTTTTTCGTTTTAACATTTATTCAATTTTTGAATGTTACATTGCTCACATGTATGTTTTAGTTGGCCTATCTCTGTTGTAATTTTAACATACCTTATAGATTTCATCTCAGCATTGTTTATTTATTCACCTACTTCTTCAAACATCTACCGTTCACTCTTGATTCCATTTCATCTCAGCACTGTTTATTTATTCACCCAGTTTTTCAAACATCTACCGTTCACTCTTGACTCCATTTCATCTCAGCATTGTTTATTTATTCACCCAGTTTTTCAAACATCTACCGTTCACTCTTGATTCCATTTCATCTCAGCATTGTTTATTTATTCACCCAGTTCTTCAAACATCTACCGTTTACTCTTGATTCCATTTCATCTCAGCATTGTTTATTTATTCACCCAGTTCTTCAAACATCTACCGTTTACTCTTGATTTCATTTCAACTCAGCATTGTTTATTCATTCACCCAGTTTTTCAAACATCTACCGTTTACTCTTGATTCCATTTCATCTCAGCATTGTTTATTTATTCACCCAGTTCTTCAAACATCTACCGTTTACTCTTGATTCCATTTCATCTCAGCATTGTTTATTTATTCACCCAGTTCTTCAAACATCTACCGTTTACTCTTGACTCCATTTCATCTCAGCATTGTTTATTTATTCACCCAGTTCTTCAAACATCTACCGTTTACTCTTGATTCCATTTCATCTCAGCATTGTTTATTTATTCACCCAGTTCTTCAAACATCTACCGTTTACTCTTGATTCCATTTCATCTCAGCATTGTTTATTTATTCACCCAGTTCTTCAAACATCTACCGTTCACTCTTGATTCCATTTCATCTCAGCATTGTTTATTTATTCACCCAGTTCTTCAAACATCTACCGTTTACTCTTGATTCCATTTCATCTCAGCATTGTTTATTTATTCACCCAGTTCTTCAAACATCTACCGTTTACTCTTGACTCCATTTCATCTCAGCATTGTTTATTTATTCACCCAGTTCTTCAAACATCTACCGTTTACTCTTGTTTCCATTTCATCTCAGCATTGTTTATTTATTCACCCAGTTCTTCAAACATCTACCGTTTACTCTTGATTCCATTTCATCTCAGCATTGTTTATTTATTCACCCAGTTCTTCAAACATCTACCGCTTACTCTTGACTCCATTTCATCTCAGCATTGTTTATTTATTCACCCAGTTCTTCAAACATCTACCGTTTACTCTTGATTCCATTTCATCTCAGCATTGTTTATTTATTCACCCAGTTCTTCAAACATCTACCGTTTACTCTTGATTCCATTTCATCTCAGCATTGTTTATTTATTCACCCAGTTCTTCAAACATCTACCGTTCACTCTTGATTCCATTTCATCTCAGCATTGTTTATTTATTCACCCAGTTCTTCAAAGATCTACCGTTTACTCTTGATTCCATTTCATCTCAGCATTGTTTATTTATTCACCCAGTTTTTCAAACATCTACCGTTTACTCTTGATTCCATTTCATCTCAGCATTGTTTATTTATTCACCCAGTTCTTCAAACATCTACCGTTTACTCTTGATTCCATTTCATCTCAGCATTGTTTATTTATTCACCCAGTTCTTCAAACATCTACCGTTTACTCTTGACTCCATTTCATCTCAGCATTGTTTATTTATTCACCCAGTTCTTCAAACATCTACCGTTTACTCTTGTTTCCAATTCATCTCAGCATTGTTTATTTATTCACCCAGTTCTTCAAACATCTACCGTTTACTCTTGATTCCATTTCATCTCAGCATTGTTTATTTATTCACCCAGTTCTTCAAACATCTACCGTTTACTCTTGATTCCATTTCATCTCAGCATTGTTTATTTATTCACCCAGTTCTTCAAACATCTACCGTTTACTCTTGATTCCATTTCATCTCAGCATTGTTTATTTATTCACCCAGTTCTTCAAAAATCTACCGTTTACTCTTGATTCCATTTCATCTCAGCATTGTTTATTTATTCACCCAGTTCTTCAAACATCTACCGCTTACTCTTGACTCCATTTCATCTCAGCATTGTTTATTTATTCACCCAGTTCTTCAAACATCTACCGTTTACTCTTGATTCCATTTCATCTCAGCATTGTTTATTTATTCACCCAGTTCTTCAAACATCTACCGTTTACTCTTGATTCCATTTCATCTCAGCATTGTTTATTTATTCACCCAGTTCTTCAAACATCTACCGTTTACTCTTGATTCCATTTCATCTCAGCATTGTTTATTTATTCATCCAGTTCTTCAAACATCTACCGTTTACTCTTGATTCCATTTCATCTCAGCATTGTTTATTTATTCACCCAGTTTTTCAAACATCTACCGTTTACTCTTGTTTTCATTTCATCTCAGTATTGTTTATTTATTCACCCAGTTTTTCAAACATCTACCGTTTACTCTTGATTCCATTTCATCTCAGCATTGTTTATTTATTCATCCAGTTCTTCAAACATCTACCGTTTACTCTTGATTCCATTTCATCTCAGCATTGTTTATTTATTCATCCAGTTCTTCAAACATCTACCGTTTACTCTTGATTCCATTTCATCTCAGCATTGTTTATTTATTCACCCAGTTTTTCAAACATCTACCGTTTACTCTTGTTTTCATTTCATCTCAGCATTGTTTATTTATTCACCCAGTTTTTCAAACATCTACCGTTTACTCTTGATTCCATTTCATCTCAGCATTGTTTATTTATTCATCCAGTTCTTCAAACATCTACCGTTTACTCTTGATTCCATTTCATCTCAGCATTGTTTATTTATTCATCCAGTTCTTCAAACATCTACCGTTTACTCTTGTTTCCATTTCATCTCAGCATTGTTTATTTATTCACCCAGTTCTTCAAACATCTACCGTTCACTCTTGATTCCATTGCGTATATCAATAATGTTATTCTCACTAACTCTAACTCCGTAAATGTGTACTTGAAGTAATTCTCTGTTAGGCCTCCACTTGTTTTTTATCTGTTTTTGTTATTTTGTTGATTTGTTCCATAATTTTTCCATCCAGCTTGACTTTACGTAGTTTCTTGCTGACTTTCCCCCAGTTATCGTTTTCGGTCGATACTGTTATGATTTTACCGCTGTCAAGTTGAAAATGTGAAGCCGTATGTAAACCACCTTCATTGCTAGACAATATCTTCCCTTCAGCACTTCTTCACTTGGTGAAGTAACTATTGTTTTATTGTCTGTGTTTCTTCATCTAGTTAATTCTATATTTTCTAACTCTTCGAATTTTCAAGATTAAGCTTTTAGGAATAGATTTATCCAAAATGTATCGACTATAAGATCTTTGAACAGAACTAAAATACGAAACCTTGCCTAATTTCAAAGGACACATTTTAAAAACGCATCAGAAGTTTCTAATTCCAAATTTGGTGTCTGAGCCTATTATATTTTTGCCCTTGCTTGATAAATTAACTGCTGATAGTTGCCAAATGAATATGCTGAGGTAAATCTGAAGCATATAATGTATATATGCTGTATTAAAGCTGGAAATAACTACGACTGTGTTTTGAGAAAAAATGTATAACTTTAATATAAATCCTGAAGTTTAAATTGCAATATATCGTATATAACTCATCTCAGTCTCAACTGTGCTTTGTAGTACAAATATTTAAGTGCTTTAGTATATGTTAAAATAAGTATGAAATCCCCATATATGCCTATTTATAAAAACTACGTTGCTTGCGAGAAAACAAAGACAGTTTTAAATTCTAAATTAAGCTGGACCTTTACAATTATGAATAAAATTTATCATTACTATTCAAACTTAATTTCTTATATTTTTCAAAAATGACACTTCGATTAGATTGATGTTATTTTAATTAGTAGTAACGTAATGCAGAGTTCGCATTGGAACACACTTTGTCAAAACACAACTATCAGCTGTCAGGTTAGATAGAGTGTCAGGTATATAATTAATCCTGATGCTTAGCAAACGTCATTACGATTTCATCGGGTTTAATCATTTTGATTAGTGACATTTAAATCTGTACACGTTTGTTTAATAAACCGTTGGTTTTTAAAAGGTTAAAGTGTGGATTTCATGTAATTTTATAAATTGGAACTTTTTTTAATGCTAAACTATCTCACACAACCTGTTATTTTTATATAGACTATTGTATAGATAATTGTGTGTTCACTGATCCAAGATCAGCTTTGTTGAGAGCTTTTGCAGAGTACTTCGTTATCTCATTATCAGTGCAAATGATAACAGGTACCAAAGTCGTATGCACTTTTAAATCCTAATTGGTTAGGTAGTTCCATTTAAAAGTGTAATTGTTCATCATGCTGTTATAGTTTAATGACAATTCGTAAGGAGAATTAACAGGAATTTTAAGATCCTGTTTCATGCATTTCCTTACCGCAACACTAAAATTTCTATTTATAAGTGGGAAAACTAGTAACTTTACCTATCAGTGTAAAAACTAGTTACACCGACAGGAGACTACATCTAAAGTTACAATCGAGAATAAGCTATAACCATACCGACTCTGAATGTAGCTTAATATTCAGTGAGTACACTTGATTCAATTACATTTGCCTTTTCAACACTTATCAAAGTCCCTGGTTGTTCTGACGATATAACAATGAATAACCGAGAACAGTCAACTTAATTTAATTCAATTTTTTGACATTTTAATTAAGAGAATAAAAAAAATTCAACAACCAATAACTTTCTTGCCGAAGAGACCATATAATAGTGTATTTAAGTTAGAAATGTTTTATAAACATTGATTGATCTTCCAGAGAAGAAAGAGACTTAATGTATTGATGAAATATTATATGATAGAAATGTTTTAAAATAGAATATATATATATATATATATATATATATATATATATATATATATATATATATATATATATATATATATAGTTTTGAGGAAACTTTGAGAGATCAATATACTATGAAGGAACACTTAAAATAGATATATTGATAATAAACTCTCATAGTAGTTATTTCTATTCTAATATGACAGGTTTCATGATGTATATGTTACAAATTTTCATACTTGATAATTATACAGTATTTTTAAAAACATAATAAACTATATTTATCTTAAAGAAATAATTTTTAGAATTTAAAATGTTTTTGCCTTGTCTAACGCCCTTTACGACGGGAGTTAAAGTAGAAACATCCCTTTAAAAGTGGGTCTTTTAAGCGGTTTTATGGCAGATAAATAATGTATAAAACGAACGAATTTTTAAAACAGTTTACCAATGCCAAACACGGTCCTAGATTAACGCTAATATCTTTTTACCTATTACTCTAGAGCTTATTTAAAGGTTATTTTTAAACCATTTTTAATTGCGATTTCAAACGTGTTAAAAATGCAGTATAATTAAATAGGAATATAAATGTATATATATAAAGAACATTAGTCAAAATACAAATACAAGAATTATAATTGGATATTCCTGATGATGTTGGTACTGTTAGCCAACGAAAAGCTTTGAATTGTAAATTCAATTATAATTCTTGTATTTGTATTTTAAGTTATGCTCTTTATTAATACACAAGAATACATATTGCGATATATATATATATATATATATATATATATATTAAATCAACTATTAACTACAAGTTACGTTATTTTGTTTTATAACAACTAGTTATCTAAAACTTATATGTATATACGTTTTACAGTAACTACATATAATGTCTTCAATATGGCATTAAAATATCTAAGATCATTTTAGCTATTATATTTTATATATGGTTCTATATTACGTTAAAATACTACAAATTATATATATTTCTTAAATATAGCCTCTCAAGAAAAGTTTTCGATGAAAAGTTCATTTTAAGTCTTAAGAGTGATTTATTTTCTTTAGTGACTATAATTCTAATTGATAATGTCTGAAGGTTTTATTATCGACGAAAGAAGTAAAAGTTTTATTGTTGCGGTATAACTGGGGATGATAATGCCCCCTAACTGCAGAACTGCCCGGTGCTGACAAGTCACGCACATCGCGCTGCGGGTATCGACACAACCGCTAACATTAATTAAATAAAATGGATGTCAGTCACGTAAAGTGAACATTAATTTTACGATAAGTTCACGTATAAAGACATTAATGCCTGGTATTCATTAAAGTTTTTAATTTACATGATATATAGGTTTATAGAATCTATCTATAATTGGTTAAAATACTGTTATTAATTTCAAATAATGGTCCATTGAAAGTTAGTTGGAATAATGGCTTACTGTCCACTCCATTACAATCAACTTGAAGGAAAGTTTCTAATCAAAATCATGTGTGGGTTGTGGTAATCTTGTAATACTTGAGTAGGTTTTTAATTCAGCATTAGGAAAAAATTCTTGTGTTTTTAGCCGTTTTGAAACTAGGGTTTAGCAGTCACTATTAACTAGCCGCAGGCAGTATCGTCATTAGGCAGCGCAAGAGAAAAAGTTCACAGTACGGACGTGCAAACTAGCACTATATCTGATGTTGTTCTGGAAACACAGTGTATGAATAAAACATAGTAATCCATCTAGTGCTTGTGCATGTCATGTATTAATGTGAGGAGTTACATCTGGAGACGTTCTTGAGACGCTGTTGAGTTAGAGTTGTGTCAAAAGATGAAGAAACTGAAAAAAGACTGAAAAAGATATTAGGAAGATCCCAGCTGGGGAAACTGAAAACTTCATTAAGA